>APFE031347489.1:148007-252079 GCA_000404065.3 Pinus taeda
AGTGCCAAGGTGTTCTGGTGAATGTAAGGTTCCTAATTCATGGAAAAATGAAATGCTAGTTGTGATCTCATGAATACCAAGGTGTGTTAGGGAATGCTAGGGCATGCTAAGATGTGCTAGATAGTATGAATACATGTCAAACAAGCTAAGATGTGCCAAGTGCTAAGGCATGCTAAGATGTACAAGGATTCTAAGTCCTTGCCTCATCTTCTTCCATATGATATCCACTTATGACATTTATTTTGCAATATTTGGTGCATTTGATAGTTATAGGTCATTTATAGGTTATAAATGTCTTTAGAGTTTCACTTCTAATTGAGTATTCAACTGAACATATTGATTCTCTTATACATAACTATTCTTCCCTCCACCAGATTTTCATAACTTCAATAACCATTAGGTAGGGACCGACATCTTCGATGTTTCTTTGATTGTTTAGTAAAATATTGTTGAGACTTTAATTTATTGAAAGTTGAAGAATTTGTAATTTATGAAGTTTCAAGGTCTAATTTTAAAAAATATAATTCTTTTAAGGGTGTTGGCTAAATGGAAGAGCCCCTACTTTACAGGCAGGAGGTTGGTGGCTCGATTCCATCGTGCCTTGAGATCCATATGGAATGGCAACAATCAATTTTTTATGATGGAGGCTCTTTTGACCATCACCAATGAGCTTTGGTGATGTTTTGTGACCCTCATCAACAATATGAAATGGTGACAGTCAACGAGTGCCACCATTTGTACACATCAATAGTGACAACCCTCAAAGGTCCATAAACATAAATCATTGTTGCCGATATTAAATAATGACAGTTGTTGTCTGTCATTATAGTCATTATTCATGATGGATATTGAATGTCACCACAACACCTATACTTCAAGGAATGCCACTTTTGGTCACAATCAAGGAACGTCACCATATATATGCACGAATAGTGATAGCCATTAAAAATCCATCACAATAAATCATTATTGTTCATATGAAATGGTGATGGTCACTATCCTTCATTATAACCAATATTCGTGATCGACCTTGAATGTCACCATAAAACCTATACTTTCGGCGACACCACCTTTGGTGACGTTCAATTTTTGGTGACCGGGGCAATGGTTCCTCACCATTGCTCATATGCAATGGTGATAGTTGTTGTCCATCGTTATAATTCATTATTGGTGATGAACTTTGAGTTTCACTACAACACCTATACTTTTGGTGATGCCACCTTTGGTGATGTTCAATTTTTGGTGATGGGGGCTATGGTCCATCACCATCACTCATATGAAACGGTGACGGTCAGTATTCGTCCTTATAAATCAGTATTGGTGATGGAATTTGTATGTCACTGTAACACCTATAGTTATAGCAATGCCACCTTTGGTGACGTTCAGTTTTTGGTGACGAATGCCCCTTTGGCCGTCACCAATAAGGTCATGGTGACATTTTTTGCCCCTCACCAACGTCTTTTTTTCTTGTAGTGCTAGTTATATTTTTCTTGTTTAGATAGTTTGAAAAATATGTGAAAAATAAAACTCTAAATGTTCATCTTTGTAGTTGTCACTTAAGTCCAAAAAGACAAGAAAACGATACTCAAGAGAACCTATTAGGCACGGTTCACTAAGGTATTCCTTTTTTGTAAATATTCTATCTCAGTCTGGAAAAGGGTTAAACTTATATTGAGTAGCCATATTTTCAATTAATTTAACAAGTTCGAAAAAACAAGTGCTTCACAATGTTTTCATGTTTTGGGAGTCCAAAAAGAGCTGAAAGAGAAATCCACGTAGTTTATTTTTTGTAACTTTATGAGAGTAAAAAAGAGATAAAATCATACTCTTTCGTCAAAATGATATTTTTCAATTCATACATCACTAAATCCCTGAAAAAAATTTCAACCTACTTAGAACAACATCAAAGGATTAAAAATACACGTTTCATGACAAAATTGAATTATATTTAGGTCAAAATATTAAGATATTAATTAAATAGTGACGAAAATGACTATAAATCAGGAAACAAACATTCAATTTACTATTTCACATTTTACTTCGTGGTGAGTAAGTTATGAGTGTTTTTCCCTTCAATCTTTTGCAGTTGATTGTCACTAATATGGTGGACCATTTCGAGCATTGTCACTTCAAGGTTGGAGCTACAACCTTCGTATTTCTTTTCGTGCTTCCATTTTCTCATCTGACAAAAGTTTTTTCAAATTTTTATGGCCCTATCGATGTAATTCCTTACGTTAGCTCCAACGCCCCCCCATTAAGCTGAAAGGAGAATTGAACATTATATCCTTAGCTTGTTCATTCTATTTAATCTCATTTCGTTTCTTAAGCATGTTTCACGTCACCTTAAAAATATCTACAAATTTTGGGATAAATCTTCCCCGAAAATTACCTTACCCAGAAATCAATACACTTTTTCTTGTTTCTTGGTTGGTAAGTATTTTGTACTGTTATCATTGGTTGGGATCTATCTGAATGCCCTCCTTTGATATTATGTTACCCAACAACTTCCCCTCCTTGATAGTGAAATGGATTTTTGCTGATTTAAAGAAACTTAAAACTTCCTACACATAATGAAGGTTGTCCTCAAATGTTTTAAATGAGGAAATGTGGATTTTGAAAAGAAAGTAATATCATATAGATAAATTAAAATAAAACTATTTCTTTCATTAATGAAAGTGATATCCATCTCTCTCTATAAGGTGGCTTCAACATTCATGAGTCCGAATGGCATTTTTGAATAAACAAATGTGCCCCAATCTGTGGTGAAAGTAGTATTGTACTGATCTTTTGGAGTAACTGTTATCTGATTATATCCAAAAAACCTGTCCAACATGGAAATCCTTTCTGAGCCAACCGATTTGGCAAAATTTGATCCATTTTTGGTAAAGGATAATTATCATTCAATGAGACTTTATTTAAATCTTTTGAAATCCAAGCACATGCGAATTGCTCTGCTCTTTTTGTTGAGTAGTACCAAGTTTTATATCCAATTTGAAAATCTTAGTGGGATGATGTTTTTTGCCTACAATGGTGTCCTGACCTCTTTTTGAATCAACAAAAACATCTTTGGACTAATCCTTCTTAACTTGTGTTTAAAGGGCTTCTTAGTTTCCTTGAGTGATATAGTATGTTGGATAAAAATTTTGTTATAGACTTTTAAGTCTTCATGTCTACAAGAAAATACATTTGCAAACTCCTTTAACAATTTTTCATACTTTAGCTTCTATTGTAGTTTCAAATAGTTAGAAACTTTAATCATATTTTCATTATCTTTTGTTGTGAAATTGTAGTATTCCATCTCCCCATCACTTGGAAGGGTTCTAGGCTTAAGTGCCACCTCATTTGAATCAAATAATCTCTTTAAAGGAAGTAAAACGCTAGGGATTATATTGTTAATTACTTGAATTATATCCTATCCGGAAACAATATTCAATAAATTTGTTGTTTCAGTATATTTCTCTGTGGTCTCATATTCATCTTTGTCCATTGCAGTGCTAGGAAATTTATGAGTTCTTTCAAGAAATCTTCTTAGCTTTTTTCTATTTTCTTCAAGCACCTCCCAATTCCTAGTATTATCTAGGATAGAAGCCATATGTGTCACATTGATATCATATTTTTGATTAGGATAAATAGGTATTCTAAATGCACTAGCAGTTTTTGCTAAAGAATCTCCATTTCCATTTTTTTATCCACAGATGAGAGATATCTCACGCTCATAAAAGTAAATTGAAAACAAATCCCATATCTCATTTTGGTAGGCACTCATTCTTGGGTTTTTGTCTTGACAAGTTCCTTTGACTTGGTTCAAAATTAGCTGTGAATCTCCAAAAATGTGAATTTTCTTCACTTTCTTCTCTCTTAATAGGTTCAACCCGATAACCATACCTCCATATTCTACCACTTTGTTTGTACAGTAAAAATACAATTTGTATGAATGTAACTGAATAGTACATTATGGCGGAACAATCCAAATTCCTTCCCCACAACCCTTCGTACAAGTGGAGACATCAAAATATAAATTCCTTACTTCATCTAAAAATGTTTGAACCTATTTTTTTAAGACATTGATCTTAACGTGTTTAGATACTTCTCCATCAATACAAAAAAATTAAAGAAAATTCATGATCCCACCTTTATATCTACTGCATAACTAGGATGATTATATGGATGAGTTCTACTACTTACCATATAGGCCATTTGAACTTCCCTATATAATCTTTTCAACTCACCAAACAATGATATTTATGTGTAAGAAATTTCCATCTTGAATATTGCTGATAATCTTGCTTCCCAAGACTGAAACAATAGCGTGTCAATCTAGCTAGAATATCTTCTACCACTATGTCCCTCACTACACTTTTTGTAGGTATATGTGCTAGCGTTAAAGTTACATCTTCTATCAACCCTAAACATTTTAATTTTTTGCAATAAAATGAGAATAGGTCCTTGTAAGGCCTAGTGATATAAAGTCCTATATGGTCCATGATTAACTTAGGCATCAGGTTATGTTAAGCCCTAGAGTCTAACATATCATTATGAAGAATCATATCATGTATGTTTAGAATTAAATAGATTGGGGGAACATCATCACTTATAATAGTGACATGTGGAACAAAGACAAATTCCAGACCATCATCATCTAAATTTAGGGAATATTTTGAGTTTATATTAAACTGATCACTCTCTTAACTCTTAACCATTGTAAATATTATTTTTCTAAACTGCTAATTTCTTAAAAGTTCATCAAAATGAATGGATGCTTTCAACTTGTTGATTTTAGTTTTCATATTGAAACTTGAATGTGTTTTTTCAAATTACTTAATCTGCTTCTTAGATTTTTCTATTTCTCTTGAATTGTCCTTCTTAGGTTCGTTTCATTCTTCAACGTTTTCTTCCTTGAATCAACATGTTGCTAAGTAATGTCTTTTGTGATGGAGTATTAATACGAATAGTCTAACCTCTGTGATGGTACCTCCTTTGAAGATCTACTACTACATTGTTAGAATCCTCTTGATAAATTATTGAATCACAAATGTTAATGTTGTCCTTTTCTACTCATCACCCAACAAAAATATAATGCTCCTCCTTAGCGACAAACGATTTCGTTTTGTTATCATCAATACATCCAATATTATTATCTTCTTCCTCGGTGACCTCCTCATCAAGAAATCCCTCTCGAAAATGAGGTCAGATGACTACTTGCTAATATTTAGCACCCTTCTACTCTCTTATATGATTTTGAGTCACTTGAGGTCTTATGATGTTTTGATTTCTCACCTGAGGTTGATTTTCATCCCTGGAAGGAATTATTCTATCAACCAGCCTTTCCATTGTCTTCAACATTACATCAAATTTCAGATCACGTGAAGAAGATTATACTTCTTTAAACACCACTCTCTTCTCAGTTTTCATTTCTTCCTTCTTGGCCAACAAATTGGCTCCTATTCCAATTTCATTACTCTTACTTGCCTCTAGAGTGATAGGATTTATCTCCCAGAGTTGATAATACATTTCAACATTAAAACCATTAGGATAATGAAACAAGCCTGATTGAGCAGAAGATTTTAACTCGGTTAGAATTGAATTGTAAACTTTGTTACATCTAGCTATTAATTATTGCGTTGACTCCCTAGGATTCCCTTTTAAACCTTCATATTTAGCTAAAATCTATAGGGGATTTTTCTTCACCTCCCACCTGGTGAGAAATATCTATTCAAACTACTATAAAGTATTGATACTTTTTGTAGGAAAGGATCTAAACCATTTCTTTACCTTTCTTGATAGAATTTATGTAAAAAGTCTCAATTTGATCTCCTCATGGTCAATCTCCTCTAAATGAACGAAGTCATTAAGCTTGTCTACATGTTTTTGAGTTGTTTAAAGTCCAGTGCCATCAAAATGGATCACATAATATCTATAGTTGAAGTGGATGTTATGTATCATACCTTGGAGGATTAAAGGTGCATATCTAGCAGCCATAGAGCTCGAAGATAAAATTATACTAACAATAGGAGTTTTGAAAAAAAATTTCAAAGGAGCTGAGACTGTTGTGATAATGGTTGATAAAACGAGATTTTGGACACCAACAAAAGAAATCAGTGGTTGAAGAAAATAAAAAAATGGAATAAAATAAGGAAACGTTGAAGACTTAGTTGCAACCACCTGAAGTTCCTATACTTTTGGTTCTAATTTTTTAAAATGAGTCAAAATCTCGAAATGCTGTGGTAATGGTATTAATTTTGGGATGGCAGAACTAGGGGTAAAGTTCTTTAAATTTGTTGAATCAAGGAAATCGTCTAAAAGACTACTTTCATACTTAGATCTGAATAAATTACTTTCAAATGTAATATCTAACGGTAAATCCTCAAAAGATTCAACCTTTGTAGGAAAAGAATAACATATTTCTATGTAAGTTGTACCTGATTCCTTTGGAGTTTTCCTCCTGGACACTCTTCCTGGGGTTGACAAAAACGGGAGTACACTTGGATTAGGGTTCCTCAAACTACAAATGCCTCTATGAGCCAAAACTTTGTCAATAATAAAACTTCAAATTATAATGTGGAGTTGCTAGATTAAACAACTTGAATCCACATTGTTATACAAATATATGTTTTCCCTCACAAATTTGATCCTAAACAATAAAATAGTTTGGTGAAAATATCCATTTCGCTACTTAGCAATGACACCAAAATGTTATTACATAGATAAAATGCTAGTTGTGGGAAAAACTCTAAGGTAATATCAAACTAATTTGAGGTTGAAATCCAACCCTTCAACCTAGAGAGGGAACTCTCCCTAAAACTCAACTACTCAAGGCCACTATATTGGAAGGTTTCCATTTGAGTCCCATGGTGATATTTACCTAAAATCACTGGAATTTGGTTGGGATATGTGAAATTTCCACCATTTGGCATGGATTCTAACCTAACTAGATTTTATACAGATGCAATTTTGATGATAAGAACACAAAAGAAAGGTAGCAGTAATTCCTTTGACACTTAAGAAATTTAGAGGAAGACGAAGAAAATTAGTGTAAGGGTAAATTTAACAGCAATTATTAATTCATAAGAAATCAAGAAATAAGAGCATAAAATAAAAATCCCAATATCATACACTCAGTTCTTCAAACATGAAAAAAATATAAAACCAAGAAAAAGATAGGCACGGAATTACAACACAAGAATTTTTGTAAATGCTCACGAACATTGTTTTCTTTAATATCCACTCAAAAATACAAAATGATCTTGTATCTCAAATAAAAACCAACCCCTTTTCCTTCTACATTTATTTCTTATATAAGCATTATAGTAAATGAAACATTTTTGTAGCTAAAAAATAACTACACTAATATAATAATAGAAATATAATTATCTTACGTACATTCATCTGAAAATATCCTTAAACATATCAAGTTTATTTCCAAAATAAAAACAACTTGTTGAAAATTATGTTGAAAATGGGAATGAGAAAATGTATCATGGTTGTCGTTCCTTCGTTGTAGATTGGGCATTGTCATCCTTCAAAAATGGGCTTCTTTTTTTCTCTTGCTTTCTCAATAATTCTTGGTGAAATATGTTGATACTGAAATTATTACTCCTTTAGGTGCATGAACCAATAGTTTTGTTGACAGGCCAACTATCAGCACTTTTCTCAAATATATTCTTTCAAAATGCCTTTAAAATGGAAATTCGAGGGCTTTTGTACAAAATTCATTCACAATGGGAATTCCAACTCTCCTATTTTCCCACTCTATACCTAAACACTCGCAGAGGAATGATCATTGAAAAAAAAAAAAAAAATTACTTTAACATTGAATAATCAGAAACCCAAAAATGGTTACAAGCTTCCTAGTTGAGAGTATTGTCCACCTCCAAAGGAACATCCACCTTATCCATACTGAACCTTGTTCTATATCTAGTTTCCATAGGGATTTTATTTTCAGTTTACTTAGCCTTTGAATTTTTAGAACCTACAATTTTCTCTTTGTTTATTACCAAGTCCTTTAATGGGACATTGTCCACATTTATTACTTACTCAATGAGGTCAGGATTTTGTTTCAACTTTATCTTCATTCTCAATATTTTTGAGGGCCTCGTCTGAGTTATTTTAGCCCATTTTAACATTTCAAATAAGGATGTTTTTTCTTCGGCTAAAACTTCTTCATCATTTGGTTTACAGTGAGGCCTCTTTCCTTTAGTCTCATCTAGTAGATGATTTACTAATGGGAAAATTTTAGTGGGTGGCTTCTCAGCATGAGGGGAATTCTTTGTAGGAGACATACTTTTAGCAAGAGGCTTTATGGTAGGTTATCTATTTTTAATATTGTCAGTTATTATAGCATAAAAATTAGAAATTTTAGCACTTGAATATGAGGGAATTTCTTTATCCTTTCACCTATGGGTTTCCTTAGAGGAAGTGCCTTGAGAGGAAGTTCTTGGCTATGTTTTCTTACGTTGTTTGATACCCTTATTAGTCCCTCGTTTAGCCTTAGGAGATTGGGGTTTAAGCCATCCCTAGAAAAGGGAATGGCACCACATTATTCTATCCTTGGAATATTGATTTTCAATTAACAACTTATTTCATTCTTTTTTATAGATGAAATGTGGGGATGAGTCTGTTTTGGCCTGAACGTGAGAAGCCACATGCTTGACACATTATAACAACAAATAACATGTACAAATTCTTATTTTTCCTACTAGATGAGCTAAGAAATGAAAATGGTATAAGTTTACTATATTAAAAATCCCTTCACACGTCAAATACTATTGGGTAATCCATAGAATACCATGTCATTTGTCTTCCATCCAGGATCTTTCGACCCTGTCCTTCAAGTTTCTATCTTTTAATCCAGCTTTAAGCAAAATGGGACATCAATCCTAGGTAGAACGTGACTTTTGAAAAAAAATTCCCCATCTGTAGGTAGAGTGGTAACCTCTACCATTAATTCCTCTGTGACTAGGAATGAAATCCCTCCTACCTTGACACACTGACTGTCAAACCCTTCGCAAAATATTTGAGCCACATTGTCATGGTAATCAATGCATCGTTCGAGAAATTCCTGACACCTAGGCCACTAGAATTGTTGATGAATATTTGGGTAACTCTTGAAAATGTCGAGATCTTTTGGTTCGTTTTTGTTAAGCCTCCAATTTTTCCCTATTATATCTATAGCTTAGATATTACACAAATGAAAAACTAGAATTCAATCTTGTATCTACAGTAAATAGTTTGATTTGTATAAATTTCTAGCTATAGCAGTTAACAAAACATACAAATGAAATGCTCAAATCATTATGCAGGAAAAAGCAATGATGTTTTAGGAAGAATAATTGACTGAAAGGTGAAATAATGTTTTAACCCTTCGATAATTACAAAAACACATCACACCATTTCGGAGACAGAAACCTTGGTTTTAATACGTACCTTTCACTTTCATATTTATTGTCGCATGACAGGGAAATCATTATTTTGTTGATGACATCAAATGTATCAACACATTTCAAAAATAAAAATTCTAATTCTAATTTTGGCATTGGTACTTTTGTTACAATTTAATACTTAAAAACATTGACAATCTTGTTGTCAATGTATTCCTCTAATAATATTATGAACTTAAAAAGTGATCATAGTCCCATTATCAACATTTCTCCTGTTTATTACAAAAAAATTCACTAACACTGTAATTGTCAGCATTTAAAAAAAATCAAACTCAGCTAAATTTTATAATAGATCATATCTATCATCAAGAATTTAATATGAAGTAACAAGAAATACAACTTGGAATTTCCACCTCATCATGAAGTCCATGTCATCATTGTAAAGTTGTAACTTGTATATGTGTCATCATATTGGTCAATGTATGCCCATGTTTCATGCGATATCATCATGTGGAGTGTAATGATGTATGTTCAAAGAAAAGTATGAGATGTAATCTGTGTCATATGTGGAACATGAAGAGTCACATAGTCATATATGGAGAAATTATAGAAGTCCAAAATTCATTTAGAAGTTCATGAGTTGTGTAGATGTCCAAAGGAGACACTAGAGGTCCAAGAGTGATGAAGGTAATCCACGAATCATGATGATATGAAAGGTCATTCCTCTTGTTATGAAAAATAACTCATAACTCAAGTAATTGTATTTTGGAGATTAAGCTTTAGGGAGATATTCTTCGATTCTATACATGGAATAAGAGAGAAAACTATTCTTTGGAAAAGCAACAATTGACTTAATGTTCCATTCTTGGAACTAACATCCACCATTGTAATCAATTCGATTGTATATTTCGCCTTATAATTGAATCTTGTTGAGTCAACACACTTTCATGCATGTATTGTGAATGTCTTATGACTATCATTTGGATGTTTTTTATATATGTTTTGTTCATTTGTACTAAGGAAATCATTCTATTTCAGTGGCCTTGATTCATTTTTTTTTCTTAGGTGTGTTGTATGTGATTTAATGTTCATTGTTTCTATGTCAACTCTATTGATAGATAGCGCATTAGAGGAAGCTTCACTTTGAAAGTGCACATGAAATTTTCATGAATTTTTCATGTCATAATATGTAGTCCAATCAAAATAATTTATTTAAAAAGGAGGTATATGTAAATATTTTTGAAGGAAAAGAAGAAAACCTACCTTTTTTTAATTATATTTTTGGCTAATATTTGCTGCAAAAAATATTGAGAGGGGGAGGGTGAGTCAGTACTTTAAAAAATATTTAAACCTTTCAATTTATTATTTGTATTTTTGTATGCTACTATCATTAAGTAAAACAACGTATGTATGTGGCTATGAACAATATATACCTAGTTAATTAACTTCTCATATATTTCATCATATGTTCTAATTTATCTAGTGTATCATTACTTCATTAGGCTTTAATTAAACATGAAAAATGAGAAGTAAGATAAAAATAAAGCATGACACATAAGTAAGACAACAACACATGAGGACACTAGGATTTTTACATGGAAACCCAATGTGAGAGAAAACCAACATTTCCATCACCTATGTCTTCATCTTCTATTATAAAGGAAAACATATTACATTATTGTGCTACTGCAGACTCGTACTCGTATGCAGGCACCCACCTGTAGAAGGCTAATACCTTCTCTCATTATTTAGCAGTGGCTAGAAGGGAGTTGCGGCCCCCTGGTCAAGTTTATCAACACCCACTGGAAGGGAGTTGCAACTCGTTGATCATATTTAATAGCTACCATAGGAAGGAAGCCTCAAAGACCTCATAGAAGGCTCCGACCTTTGGCACCTCTTTGAACCACGTTTCATAATTTTTCATACTGGATCCACCTGAATCACAACACCAAACCTATAGGACACCTTTCATCATATTTTTAGACTAGAACCACTTCCAAAATTTAATCTCAATACCAAATAACAATATTGAAACCAATCACTATATAAAATAACTGAATCTCTACCATTTTTTGCAACTGAATCAAACCAATTCATAACAAATATAAACCATCAAATGAAATATACATTCATGATTTTATGAATCCAAACATTCTACCCATCACAAAAGGAAACTTCTATCACTATTAACCATGATCAAGCATACATAATTTTGTATATGCTACCGTTCTGAGTCATACTTGCATATGTATAGGATTTCCCTAAAGAATACCTATGTACAAATCTCAAAAAAATTATAACTGAATCTAAATTATTGTACCACTAAATGGCATACTAAACCCATCATAAATCACTTAACCAAATATAATATATGACCACACAATAACATCATCCCTAATCAACATATCATTAACAATTGAATCCGAGTAGAATTGTAAAACATAGATTATCCTAAGAGAGATTTCATCGACAGATAAAAAAAAAATAAAACAAATGATCAAACATGATTAACAAATTTTACTACAAAACCTTGGCAAATGTATGCAACTCTTACAAATGACTTATGCCTATATGCATGCATTTCATGCTTGATGGTTGCGTAGATATTTAGAACATTTCGTAGAATACACACATAACTACAAAAGGAAGATCTAGGTATGTATGCGATTTCTCAATGGAAAACCAATGTATAGATCTATAACCACTAACTCATACCTTCGCTTCATAACACAACATTTTCCAAACCCAAATCTCGGCATGCAAATTGTTACAGACACACATCATAATAGCATCATTATAGCTCTATTAAACCTTAAATGTATTAGCCAATATGTATTCATTTCTGATGTAGAAGATCTAACCCATCTCCATGATCCTTTGTACACACCTATTTCATATCAGGTTTGTTATAAAAAATCCATCATATGCACGCACTAACACTTCATCTCCATCTCCTTATATAACTTAGGCCTTAGTGAGTCCTTTATGCCAATCCCTTATTAATTTCATTGGTATTCTTTAATGTGATCAAATATATGTTTTCACACTTAATACTATGGAATAATACAAAGGTAAATACCCTCGTATTCATAAGGCCATGGTGAAAAAGTTGTATGTAAGTTATCTTCATTATACATGTGTATGTCTGGCGGATTTCACAGAATACCAATGTATACTTTCCTAAAATTCACCTTTATAATCCTTCTATCTTTGAATTGATATTACATTATCCATTCTCTATGCAAGATATATGCCAACCTACGTAATCATCCAAATATCATCATGTTGAAATATTTATTAAGTGGGTTTCAATCAAGAACAAGACTGTAGTCAAAATGCCAATAATCTCCCCCTTTGGACTTGATGGAAATCACTTTAGTATTTGGTCACCATAACCTATAAATACCTATAAATACATTTGTAAGGATACCATGTTTCTCCCCAAGAATTCTTCTCCAAACAACGAGCTACTCTCCCCCTTTGACATAAAGGGGAAAGGGCTAACAAATTCTAAATGAAGATTTATTTCTCTCTTTGTAGAAAGGATCATTGTAGGCTTGTCTGTGGATTATGAACACCAACCATCCTCTCCTTGAGCATATTTTGAACCTTTTGGAATATTTCCAACGAATTACATGACTCTATGACTCTGCCAAGTATTACCTTTCCTACCAAGAACTCATGCTTACATTAATCGCCTAAATAGAGGGGCTACATATTTGGCTCAAAATTACATGAAATGCCCAAAATGGGATTACATATATAAATGAATTGATCCCTGATAGTCTAAACATGTCTGAATAGATTAGTATGGGATCCTTTTTGGAATTGTTTCTGATTAAGATAAAACAAATTAATTTGGTTAATTTTAATTTGACCACCGTTCTTCTTGACCGTTAACAAGCATTGTGCCATTGTTTCACCACTTTTTATGCCAGTATTTCACCACTAAGACTGTTTGAATTTTTTTTAATTCCACACATACATAGCATCAAGGAGTAATAGAGAATATATGGGGGTAGTATTTAAGATAAGGAAAGCCACATACACTATCATAATTCACCAACACCCTCATGCAGTTGACATCTTCAAAAATCACTAGTGGTTTGGTTTATTTGATTTACTAAAGGGCTGGGATGATGACCTTTCCCATACATTTACCATGTAATTGCATTGTCAAGGGGAATATAGTGTCAAATTTGTTGTCATGGGGTTGGCCATCTCTCTCAGTCCCGAAAATATCACCAGAGTGACCATCTGTCCTCTAGGAATTAGACGAGGAAAAGAAGAAAAGAAAGTATGTGTTACAGCTAGGAAAGACTTCTTCCTTTCAAAAGACAATCATGTAGAAGACAAGAATGGAGTGAGAAGCTAAATTATGCCTTACCCTTGGCATGAGGTAACTTTTCGTATCCTTAAATATATAGATTGTCAACAGAGATTAAGTGTGGTTTGAGCATAACACTTGAGGTTACTGCAAGAGCTGATATTCAAGGTAGAAGTACCACTATCTCAAATACTTAGTGTCCCCCATTTCCTTGTGTAATCAATCATGGATATGAATTAGAACGTAAGGGAAGGAAAACACTAACGTTTAGCTCAGGATGGACTCATCAAATTGATAGTGGTAGATGCTTTGAACCACGTGAGAATCCTTGTCATATGGAGCAAATTTATGGACACCGATAGGGATAATTTCATAGAAACACAAGCCCTCACACTAAGAGAGACTCTAGGCTCTAGTCTTGGAGGAAGAGAAGGGAAAAGAGATGAAGAACAAGGATCAAATATAAAGGAGAAACAAGAAACAAGAACAAAGTAATAAGAAGTAAAGGTAGAGGAGGAAGAGGTAGTAAGAACAAAAGAAGAAGAAATTAGAACAAAGGAAACATAGGTAGCAATGATAGAGGAAGGAGAAGTAAACATGAAAGGAGAAGAGGAGAAGAAAGGATACAAAAAAATAAGCCTTGAAAAGACTTATCCACCCCAAAGAGTAGAAGAAATGGACATAAATAGAGAGGAATGTAGGTTTTAACCCCCAATAAATCAAACCATATTAGGAGCCTTGGGATGTCAAAGAGGCCACAAGGGCCATGAAAGAGTTGTGCATGGATAACTGAGTTTCGTAGAGGATGTGAACCACCTTCAGCAGGGAGGTGATGATAACTCTCATCAATAGGTACATTTTAAAGATCAATATGCCATCCTACAACCTTAAATATATCCTTACCGTACCTTAATTCACATTTTTTGTTAGATTATGGTTAATAAGAAGAGTAAAAGGTGTTTGTGATAGTATGCAACCTATTGTGACATAATTTTTAGAAAAAAAAAAATTAGGCTATTACTATATAAGTGCTTAATGGAGGCAACTAGGAGAGAATGTAGGGGGAATTGCCCACCTCCTTACCTCCATAAACCTTAGTTGTGATCATGGTATCATCTCTCACTAGTTTGAGTTCATTGGCAACTGAGTGACTCCTAGTCCAAGTGAAGATCAAGAAGTACAAGATCCACTATTTTCAAGATCAAGGAGGGAGCCACTCCTACTTTTAAGGGAGTTTCTTTAGTTTAACTTTTGTATAATTAAACTAGAAGAAGCAATAATTATGATTAAAAGAAAAAAATAAAATAGGTGTAGCTATTGAGCCTCAAGCTTGACATTTCTATTTTCAAGTTCTATGTGATGTACTAGACTTGCACTTTTTGATAATGGGAAGTTGGTTTTTAAGCTACATATGAGTTAGTTTTGGAGGGTTGAGACCCTTGGGTTTGGGCCAAAACATGCAGGCTTTGGTCCCTCTTTTTGTACTGATGTTTCTTCTTGATTCCAAGAATTTCATAGTTTCATGCATTTCAGTAGAGATTAACCGAGAAAATCCTGTAGTTGCAACCTCTACATCATTGTCCTCTCTCACTAGTACAAAACAACTAATTAATTACTAAAAAACCAACTAAAATTTGCATATAAACGACCAACTTATATTCTTTTTTACCTTAGTATGATCATATTCATTATATAAAGGATAGATTCAATATATTGTATTCATCTTATTTTATTTAATTCTTAATCATTAAAAATGACTAATTCAGTAATATATTCATTTTATTTATGTTCGTCATTAATTAATATAAACTACTAATTTAGTATTTTTAGATTGATTTTATGTGTTCATTATTAATCAACATAAATTAATTAGTATGTTTTTCTCACTAAATTTTCAAAAAATGCCATACAATGTGCATGTTTATCTGATATGATAACACAAAGTTACATATGTTAATTACCATGACTAAATAATATCAAGTGAAAATAAAAATAATTTTAACCATATAAACTTTATTATATAAAACATCAAGTATTACAATATGAGTTTCCAACTTAATATTGGTTGAACTACAATTTAAACATGAAATATTGTTTCATCATTTCAAAAGATTATCGTTGTGTTGCCAAAGCATTGCAAGTGAATTCACCAACTTTGAAGGCTTGACCATCAATCTCTATGAGTGTGTCCTATGCAAGATATTAGCTCTAAGGGTATCACTAGACAAATTCTCTTCTCACTCTCATTTTTCATTTGTCACTGCAGTGTTATTGATCTCCTCTTTCTTCAACTGCTACTTCTGAACATCAATATTAAGTTTATGCCCTCAAAATGAAATAATATAAAATGCAGACTATAAGACATCAAAGACGGCGAATACTTGAATATAAAATAAATTAGACTATAAAATATTTATACGACATATACCTCAACATTCGGTAGTGACCACTATGTGGCTAGATGACCTGTATTAACAAAGAAAATAAAATGTAACCATAGAAAATAGCATCTTAGAAACTCAGTATTCAACCTTGAACAAAGCCATATGAACAACCATACCAACCAAGTTACATGTTAAAAAAATAAGGCAATAGATAACTTGTCAAAACAAATGGAAAAAAAAAAATTACTGTAAAAAATATCCTCATTCTTTGATCCAAAAGAGTCATGTTCCTTAAATTTGGATATTCTTTTGCCTGCAGTAAAAGTTCCTCACTACTATGACCTATTATTTTAGGATCATGATATTGATCCAAAATCATATTGGATTATCGAGACAAAATGATTCAACTTTATAGTATGAGTACCTCACTTAGTTGAATGAAGGTGCTATTTGTGAGTAGTGTCAAAACCTTAGGGAAGCAGAGCACCAAGGCCTAAGAAAATATATCACCACTTGTCCACTGAATGAAAATATTGCAGTCCCACAATGGCCTCTCGGAGTACATTTCATTGGATGGATATCACACTCTGATAGATAATTGTGTAATACAAGTAGAAGTGTACATATATTGTCACAATGCCCCTCATAGCCAAACCCTATAGTTGTGTGCTATAATGATAATCATATTATACTATTTCATAATAAATTATGATTGTTAGATAATTATTAGTTTGAATAATTAGTATGAAATTGAATTTTTAGTATTTTTGTATACATGAAAATATTCATAAAAGAGAAGGTATTTTTTGTGACTAGTTAATTTTGAGTGAATCTAAATACACAAGAAATTATCGTGCCTCAGTGCTTATCTAGCGATTATCCACTCACTATCCCACTTTCTTCTATGCCTTCTACTACTTTTGGTGAGTTCCTCTTTGATGATGTTCAATGCCAATGCAATGGACATTTATCCTTGATGTCTTTCTAAGCCAAAGGGAAGATCCAAAAGTAACAACCAAAAATTAGCCTAAAATATATTATTGGGGGCCAAAATGAATTAATTATTTGACAAGCCAAGAAACATTGCACATTAATCATCTTCCCTTTAATATTTATTAATAATTTCTTTGCATGATCATGTAATAATAAAGAGCCAAGTAGGGACATTTAAAGTTAGTCCTTCATCAATATCATCTTTGAGAGTGCTTAATAGTTAATACTTCCTATTACACACACTGTATATCACCAACTTCAAGGTTAGCAATACAAACACAACAAAATGGAAATTAAAGAAATGCTAGGAACTCAAATGTGACTAATATTGAGTCAAGAAGATATTGAGCCCTTCATATTAGCAAGGCATTCTTAGCCACTAATATATAAAATGCTTCTGTTGCATCATTTTCACCTTTTCTTTCATTTCTTTAAATGTGAACATAACTTTCAGAAAGAAAAAAAAATCATTGAAAAAGGTCTGAAAATCTTAACGAATGGTCAAGTGATTGTCATATCAATTAAAAATAAAGGAAACAATTTGATATGCTTTTAACTTGCAGAATATATTGAAGAATATGAAGCTTTCTCATCCCTTTCTCCTAATGGAATTGTAATCTGTGAGTACCAATCAAGTAATCAATTTCCCTCCAAGATAGTTAAGCTATCACTTTAGAGGAGTTCTAGAAGTACTGGGATATTAGTAATGGAATTAACTAGGAGGAAAATGAAGCACTTTAGTGGGTGCTCTGAAACATTTGAACACAATGAAAGTGATTATATACTCCCTCCACACATTCTAACACAAAAACCATTCAACTGTGTCTCACTTATTTTCCACCTTTCTATAATATGTAATTCTTTGAGTAAGAATATATCTTTCATAAATATTGTAATGAAAGAGGACTCTTCATAATCCTAAGATGTTGGGCTCTAAAAAATGAACAATTTTGTCTAGTGAAGAAATCTTACATGGTATATTTCAGCGATTAAAATGACAACTTTATTCTTAATCTCATTACAACAGAAATAAATTAAACCCTAACTAGTTGGGATATAACAAATCAAGAATTTCATGTAGTAAAGTAAACTTACGTGGTAGATCCCACTTATTTACAGTGACAACTTTATTCTTCATCTTATTACAACATAGATAAATTCAAGAGCACATACATATTTCCTTATCTAAGACCAACTTTGAACACATTTTGAGATTTCATAGAAATATAATGATATGATTTACTTGTAGGACATGAAAAACATACCTACATCTAGCACCCATAAGTAGACAATAGTGTTCTTGAGACACCATCTCATGGCATTAGAATCATATAGATAAATAGTGTTACAAAGATACCTTGCAACACGTACTTAGCACTATGTTCAAGCTTCAAATTCATCAATTGATTTACTTTAATAGCAAATTGTAGTGGGATCTCATTAAATACAACCTGACAAAAGCCATTTATGATAGTTGTCGATGCCTTCTATGGATCTATCCCCCTCGAGAAATAGAATAACTGATATTGAGGTACTTTCTTCATGTTCAACATGGGCTATTGGGTTCTTCACGTGGAAAAGGTTGCAAATATTAGATGTATAATGGAAACAAACACACAATTCAAAGTTGCTCCTAAAGTATCTTGGGTGAATTATAAAACACCATATACTTAAAACATGATATACAGTAGTAACACAAACCTACCAAAGATCCCACTTCATAGTTCAAAATGTTGCAAATAGCATATCCATTAAACAATATCAACTATTTAATTGCATAATCACACTAAAATAGACAAATATTTAAAATGTTGAAAAACGTGAAGAAAATGGAGTTGGAATATTATAGTTACGTTAGGGTAGATATTACTACGTGAAATGTAACTTATATATAACATTCTAAATATCCTTTTTCATTCATTTAAGGGACTAACAATTTTTTTATCTTCTGTTAATAACTTAACACTCCACCAAAAATATCATTGAATTGGTTCTTCACTAACCAAGGTGAAATTTTAAACTATTGTGAAAATGTTTACTCATTCCCTTGCGATATTTCTCATATTTTATTTATGTGTAGATTTAAGCTAGTGTAAAGTGGCTTCTAGATATTTGACAGTTTAAATGTGAAAAATTACCCATATTGAAGTTATACAATTAACATATGCACAAGAAGATATAATATGCATGAGTTATAAGTAATATGATGTTTACATGTTATATCAAGACAAGCATTTTCTCTTCTCATCAACTCTTATCGTATAGTTGGTGATGGATATAGGCTTTAAAATTATGAGCCATCTTTGTTCTATCTTATATTTGATGATGGATATAGCTTTTAAAAGCATCAACCTTGTTTTTTATTTTATATACGGTCAATTTAAATGGAAGTACTCATAACTTTATTCAATATTATCTTGTACAACTATAAATAAAATGATGTGGAGGTGTTGTTTATAGTGTTTCCAAACTTGTTTTAATTACTCAAAATTAGGCTATTTAAGATAAATACAGGTGGTGTTTCTAGTGATTTTTAAACCTGTTTTAATTGCATAAATTTAGCTTCCTTAAAGTAAATAGTTGCATTGATTGTCTTATCCTCAAGTGAGTAACTTTGCTTGAGGCATCTTCATGACATCGACATGTCTAAAAATTATGAAATATTAGTAGTATCTTGCACTAAATAGATAATGTTGGCATATAATCATTTATTGTGTTTCTTAGTATGTGTCACAAATTTATTGATATTTTATGATTCATGGTTTCGATTTCCATGCTAAGACTGGATTCATTATGCATGTTAGAATTTTTAGTTGTGCACACATCATGTCTCTCACTTATAATTGTATAAAAAAGAGGGAGTATGCACAATGACATGTAGTGACATGTGGGTTTCTATTTTACTCAATGATATGCTTGGTTTTTTAACCCATTCAAATCGTACCACAATGAAATTAAGAGAGACAAGGACACAAGAATGACTATTAATAAATGAAATTAGAGACTTTATAATGCCACTCAAATTGTTCCTAAATGTAACAATAAGTATTTGTAGCTACCTCGTCACTCATGAGCATCGAATCAGGCTATGAAAAATTCCTTTCATTATGAGAATTTGGTTGCACTTGCACTAATCCTTTTTAGTAGTTCCCTGAATTTCCTATAGATATAATTTTAGAAACAATCCCACTCTTACAATTCTTCCCTATATGCATCATCTTTGTCCCCCCTATTGATATTTATTTTTCATGCTAACAAAATAGAACTATAAAATTGCATCATCGCCTTCCAAAATAATTCTTGAGTATTTCTAGGTGATTGTCGAACGAGTCTCTACTTAGGTCCATGAAATTATTGATTTCTCTGCATCGCACAAACCTCTGTTTGTATCAAAATTATAAATCCCACGCTTTCATTCCTCGTCCTCTGCATAACAACTCTTTATAGTGGAATATTTTATCGTTTCTCCCCTTGTGCAATAGAGATCCACTAATGTGGGATGGAGATGATTGGTGTCATAAAATGGTGTAGTGAATCCTTTAATATATGTCACATAATGCTTCTCACCTTACATAACTCCTCTGATCGACAACCATAAAAGCGCTTTGAGGACGATATTGTTTATCATTACCATATTGGTCGATACTGCTACTCTACATTTGGCCAATGGGTCTCATATGCAGTACGATCTATAATGTATGGTGCTGATAATATTCAACTAGAGTGAGGAAGTACTAGAAAACATGAAGGAAGAACTAACCAAGGCCAAGGCTTTGTGGTTGAATAGCTTTGGCTATGGTTCAATATTGATTTATTTTTCCTTAGAGAATATTTCATTACTTAGGACGTATCATATCTCACTCGAGCTCACAAATATAAGAGTCCCATCGATGAGGAGGTGGGTAAGTCTCATGTCCAGACATGCAAGTCTGTCAAGGATGAGTCTCACACTAGTCTTCTTCAGATGGTTGCTCATGCAACTCATTTTGATATAAGAATATCCATATGAAGCAATGTAATTCTATAGACATCCAAAGCTCGTGCTTCTTGATGATGAGAGATGGTGTGCCATAGGTAAAACAAGAAACATTTTGATCATTTCTCCATTTTAACAAATTTTAGATGATTTTTTTATACATCCAATACTAAATTATTGATTTCTACATGTAGTAATTGGATCCATTTGACTTATGGATTTCTCTTATCTTCGGTGTAAGGATACCCAAAACAGGCACCAACATTACTATAGGTTGTTGTAGAAGTAGGAGAGGTACTGCATGATGTGAATGTGGTTGAGACCATTACAAAGGGTGAGTATCACATGGATGGGTCTACCCATGGCATAATGGAGACTAGGGTCAATCGAATTCCTATGAGACTGTAATGAATACTATTGGTGTGCTTGGTAATATCAGTCAGCTACTATGCAAGATTGCTTACGTAGTGGCATGCTAACATGAGCACTAATAGGATAGGCTGTGTGGCCATATGTGCCTCGAGAAAATTTTGATTATTTTATTAACTTGTGAGTAGGCATTGTTACAATACAATGGGCCAATACCATGGATTATCAATACTACAAGTCGAGAAACCATAACATATTTCAAAACGAAAATATTTTATAACAATATGACAAGATTCTTAACCGTGGATATTCATCCTCACATTATGGTAGATATTATTAACTTGTAGAAGTAGTCTTTGTTATAATACCATGGGGAAATACCATGGGGAAATACCATGGACTTCAATACCACAGGATAAGAAACCATAAGTTATTTCAGAGTCAAAATATTTTATAAAAATATGAAAATATTGCTAATGATGGATATTCACCCACACTTTACTATGAATATCAACTTGTAAATTAGCTTTGTTACAATACCATGGGCCAATACCATGGCTTATCAATATCACATGCCAAAAAACCATAAATTATTTCATAGTAAAAATATTTTATTTTAATTTAATTTTACAACATTTTTTTTAATTGAATCTAAAAGGAAAAATGTTACAATTTGATATATATCTAAACCTTCTATCCTCATAGAAATTAAATTAAGGCTTTAATAAAATTAATCTAAGATGGATCTATGCACGATTATATATATATATATATTATATGTATATATATATATTATATATATGATATATATATATATATATATCACCACACATATAATATGCATAATCCATATTTCTAATGATCCCAGGGATGAGTCGAAGAAAATTGACTAATTATACTAGATTAAATATAGTTGATAATTTTTTAAAGTCTTTCAATTTTTTATTTTCTTTGACATGATTGATCCAAACTATAAGTTTAATATTTTACAACCAAACATGTTTTTTTAATTTAGATAATTTCGTGAACACAATACAATGTGATCAAATTTCAGAGAGAGGTGGGGAGGGGCGGAGAGAGGGAGGGAGAGAGTGAAAAAATTGGAGGGCAGAGACAGAGCGAAACAGAGAGTGATGGGGGGAGAGAGAGTGAGGTGGGAGAGAGGGAGCTAGAGGAAGGAAGCAAGAGAGAGAGAGAGAGAGAGAGAGAGAGAGAGAGAGAGAAAGAGAGAGATGGAGTTGGTGTGGTAGAGAGAGGGAGGAAAGAAGAAAGACATAGATAGATAGAGGATGAGAGAGAGAGGAGTGAGAAAGGAGAGATGGAGAGAGGGCCAGGGAGAGAGGATAGGAGAGAATGGAAAGAAGCGGAAACAATAGAGAAAGGGAGAGAATACTAAGGGAGAGAGATGGAGAGATTGAGATGGAGAAGGACAGGGACAGGGGGATATAGTGATAGAGTTGGAAGGAAAAGAGAGAGAGGGAGAGTGATTTGTTGGGGAGAGATAGAGGGAGGTGGGAGTTAAGCGATAGAGAGGAAGGAAGATAGAGATGAGGAGAGAGAGATGGAATTGGAGGGTGCAGGAGAGGGAGGGAACAAGAAAAACATAGAGGGAGAAAGATGGAGAGAGAGAGAGAGGGGGTGACAAGGGGGTCATGGAGAGAGAGTGAGGGAGAGAGGAGAGTGGGAGGCAATAGAGAGAAACATATAAATAGAGAGGGAGAGAAGGGGAAGAGAGATATATACGTAGAAGGGAAGAGAGGGAGAGGGAGTGTGTGTATGTTTGGTGGGTGAGATAGAGAGAGGTAATAACAAAGAAACACAAACACAAATATAGATATTATACAGTATTATATAACCATCCTAAATCCATATTAACCTTATAAATATCACGTATAGGGAGGGATCCAATATCTCAAGGTGCAAACATTTCCTCAAGTTCTTCACTAGAAAAAAAATATTCACCTTGAGAGATTGGATCCCTCTCGGCGCCTGATAGATCCAGGGATAAGATGGATCTAGTCTGGTTAATATGAAATTAAAGTGTTTTTTTATTTGATATTATAGTTTTAAAAAATAAAATATCTCTTCAAATTAATTTCAAATGGGAATTAGATCCAATTAGATTCAGTGAATAGATTTTTTTAAAATACATAAAATCATCTTTTTATTAAAAATATATATTTTTAAAATTACAAAGAATTAGAGATAAATAATGAAAAGTTGGCTCACCTAAACACCATGTGAGGATGACAAATTTCTTAATGAAGGATAACGTTTCAACCAATCTTTAATAGCCTTTCAATCCCCTATCATTTGTAAGTTTAGATTTCTTGACACAATTAAGATGACTATCATAAAAAACCGATTCATATTATTGTAGTACTTGTTATGTAGTTTCATTTTTGTTCTTAGACTAAGTCAGTCATTCATTTTAGTCATTTTTAGTTGGATTACTTATTAGCTTCACACATATTTTAACCCGTGACTAAATTAGTGATATATGTTCGTAGTTTTTAGTTCGGTCACCTAACATTGCTCACTTTTCGTAGCTCACTTGGGAAAGATATGGTGACTAACGTTATTAGTCACCTAGTCACTAATTTCTCTTTTTCTACTAGTGTCTTGTGGGAGAATAAGTGGAAGGATTCATAACCACAACCCACAAAGATTCTGTTTATGATTTCTTGGAAATAGATTAGAGTTAGTTGTCATGGTTTGCATTTTCTTTGTATAGCTTAGAAGTGAGTTTAGTGATTATATGAGTGGTATTGCGTGAATTAGATGTTATTTAAATCGAACTAATATTATACATCATAAGTTATTTCATTTTGTTAAGGATAAATGGATGCATGCATGTGATTGATTGCAAGGCTGGTTGATCTGTAGGAAAGGGAACCTTCACCACTTTCCTTCCTAATCTCCTTTATCTTTCCCTTCCACTTCCAAAATCTATCCCAAAACCCTATTTTATAATCTATTCTTCCTAGGTGAATGAGAGCACTCATCCTAGTGCAATATGGGACTTCGAGAGGTCCTAAGCTTGGCTACGGGCTCATACCAACCCCCTTTCATTTTATTAAACTACTATCCACATCTCCATACCCTTAAGACAATGTTTTCACCTACAAAAACCACTAAGACAACCTCAAGTAGCATTACATGCCTACCTGTAGCATTACATACCTCCTGTAGCAATCACCTATAACAAACTTGTAGTAGCACTTTCCTTCCTTAGTTTCGATCCCCACTACAACTTCAACCTAGCATAGATTCATAATGATGCCCAACTAGGATAATATTATCTGTGAAACCTCCTACGCCACTCCAAACCTTACTTTTCTTCATTGCAAAAATAGAGTACATGCAATTTTGATTGGTAGTTTGATTAATTATGCAAGATAGATTGGTTTCATTTCTACAAGTACATGAGTCAATTTGATGAATTATGCAAGATGAAATAGCTTTATTTCTACAAATATGTTACCATTTTTCCTTTCATAAATAGATTAGTTACATTTTTACAATTTGAGTCAACAAAATTTCTATTTTGATAGCTAGAAGCAATTTTTAATTGTCCTTTTATCAACAAGTTTTCGTTTTAATTTAGTAGGAGGAAGGGTCTCTGAGATTTTTTTTATGTAATGTCATAATTGATGGTGGCATGAGTGGAACCCTATCTACTATGCATATGGAACTTTCACGTTGAAGTTTGTACAAAGATCGGGTTTATAATTTGAGTTGAGGATCCCAAGGATATTGAAACATTTTTGGCGCAATACCGAGGCTCACAAAATCTCGGAAACCAAACATTTTGGAATATTACCACCTTTATTAATAAAGTAATTTTGAGAGGAAAATATATAACTATTTTTACCCTTTCCTATGTTTGATCAAAATTTATTCTCAATCAATTTTGTTTATACTATCTATTTTATTTCTAAATATTTTTTTTTTCTCGGTAAAACTATTATATTATATATACCCGGATGGGGGTGTTATTACAAGTAATTAAGGAACATGCGTCCTCCACGCGCCGCGTATATGAAGCCACGCTCCAGACAGGTGGAAGCCATGTGCTCTGGGCTGGCTTCTATCCGAAACGACTTAAATCGCCTTAATGGCTCTTCAATGTTGTTGAACTCCCAAGATCTCGACAGTAGATATCCCAGGATGGCGCAAACATTCCTCATTCCCTGTTTGCAGTTCGGCTCTGGTCTGAAACGGTTAATTGCTGATGTCCGAGTGGAGGAGGGAGGCTCTGAGGGAAGCAAGCCCACCCTCGAGTCCATCCACTGTATAATTCTTGTGTTTTGTCCCGATTATTCCCAAGCGAATTTGAAGCTGGACATTGGGTTTCTTAGCCACCAGGGAAACCTCTGCAAAGGAACTCTTGTTAGCAGACGGAGGCATAAGGAAACTTGGCCTCGTACTCAGAAAATTTGTTGGGTATCTTGGGCTCATCATGGCGCCTCGCACTCGGCATCTTGGGCCTCGCAGGGGGCGTAACTATGGGCAGCGAGGTGGCAATAGAGGAAGGGGCCAGGCAAGCCCGAGGCGCCTCTCTCCACTGGCTGTTGCTGAGCCTCCCTCCTCTGAGTCGGAATACTCTGGTTCAGACATTAGTAATTCAGTACAGACCGCGACCCTTCATTATCGTCGAAGGAGGAACAAGCCAGTTGTCAAAGCCATGATTACGGTCATTTTTTCTGAGGAGAATGAAGAGGAAGGTAACTGGAAGGATGACACAGAGGAAAAGGTGCCTCCCTCCTCGGATAATTCGGACAGTTCTTACAGCCCTGAGTTACAGAGC
The DNA here is from genome assembly GCA_000404065.3 of Pinus taeda. Taxonomy (NCBI): domain Eukaryota; kingdom Viridiplantae; phylum Streptophyta; class Pinopsida; order Pinales; family Pinaceae; genus Pinus; species Pinus taeda. The sequence continues at coordinate 174,244 of APFE031347489.1, forward strand.
AGGGCAGATGAGGAGAGCACCCATGGTTTTTCGGCGGAGCAGGCTGAAGCTCTAAAGGAAATTGGAAGCATCAAAGGCAAAGAGCCCATGATGATGTTTGAGGATCCACCGGAAGCTCTTATGGAGACTCAGGGCAGTAGGACTCCTTCGACTACACTCTGTATCTTAAACTGCCGCCTGGTATTGATCGTCTGGAAGACGTTCCGGAGGAGATGGAGGTGACTTGGGAGAGGGACCCGGTTCGTGCAGCAGAGGATAGAAAGAAACGTGCACAGGAACGAGAAGTTGAGGAGTGGCAGAAGCAGAACAAGTAACGGCGGTTGCCTCAGGGGTAAGTCTATGGTCTCAGACGCACGACACTTTTCTTTTTTGGTTCAGTTTCATGGGGAGAAGGCCAACAATGGAGGCAATTATGCATGACACCCCTGTTTTTTTGTAATGGGTCTTGCGGTCTATGTTGCAGCAATGGGTCCTGTTTCTATGTCTGGTCTCTTTGTCTAGTTTCTATGTTGAACTCTGTTGCAGTAAACTCTCTTTCTGTTGATGATTTTGTAACCTCGTGCTTGTATAAGCAGAGGATCCAGGTTGATAAGGAATTTTTTGACAGAGAGCTAAACAGACGCTCTCAGAGGGTCACACCTCTTGTAAATACTTTTTGTTCTTTTAATATAAATAGTTTAGCCTTTGCCCAACAAAAAAAAAAACTATTATATTATATACAAATCCAGAGCAAAAATACATTCGAGCTATCTAGAAGATCTAGCTGCCTGGAAGAATGGCAACATGGAACAACTGCTTGTAGCAAAAAAAGAGGGTGAACCTGACCGTTAGTCATTCCCACACAGGGGCGATAGCAAACAGAAGAACAATCCCGCGCAGGGGAATTCAGAGAATTTGACACAGAGTATCCATCAAACTGTTACGAAAACCGGCCTTGAACAACAACATTGGCATAGTGCCACATTGACACATTAACACATAAACATTTTCACACGAAGACAAATGAAAATTTTTTTGACACAAAGACAAAGCCAAAAAGGAGTAAGAAAAATCCCTTCCGAGCAGCATGACCTGAGACAGAACAACAGTTTAATCTGTCGGAACCTCCTCCACAATTCTACCCCAACCATATTCTTCTGCTTCCTGAGCTTGGACCTCCTTTGGCGCAGTCGTGTCGGGCTCCACCTGGACGTCCTCCTTATGAAAGTGTTGTCTTTCCATTACCTTGCCCGAGTCTACAGAGGGCATCTCCATAGCCTTCGCGACATTGACTGGTGAGGTAAACTCTTGATGTGCACTGGTTTCACCCTTGTCTTGGGCTTCATCTATGAATAGCACACAGACGTGGGCGTTGATCTGGGGCAATTCAAAGGGCTATTGAAGGTGAATATTGCTGAACCGAAAAAAGGCGAGGATGAAGACCCAAGAGAGCTAGCTTCTAGATGTTGGCTCTGCCTCAGAAAGCTAGCACCTCCTGCATGAGGGCAATGGCAGTGGCAGTGGCAATGGGGAAAGGTCTCCGCCTCTGTTTTATGGCACGAGGACCCTCCTCGATTGGAGCCACGACGGCTTAGCATTCGCTGTCGAGGCTTAACCATATTAACAGGGCTGAGTAGAGCTGAATTGTGATGTAGAAAGCCGAGAGGATCAAAAACAGGTTGGGTATTCAAACCATGGCTTAAACTCAATAGCACCAGAGGTGGAAAAAGAACCCCAAACCATAGCTGAGTGAGCATGGTAACGCATGTGTTGCCATCGTTAATATTGTCGCTGCCCTTGCCTCAAAGCACTCCCGCCATTAATATGGTCTATATGTTTGCCAAGGAGTCGAGCCCTGTTGCATAGTCGAAAATAGACGGAGCGTAAATTCTCCTTTGTTGTCATCCTCTGTAATTTAATCCAATCCACCGGGAATGTCCCTCTCCTCTAGCGTACAGGTCACCTCTGCGCATGGCGGGCAGGTGGCCTCCCCTGCACACATGTCCCATCACCTTACTAACGCCACTCAGCACCCGCATCTGGGGAAAAGGTAGTGGACTTGGCCCAATTTAGGCTGACTACTCACACGACGAGCTATGACCTTGCTCGGGATCGAACACAAGACCGGTGCATCATGACGAAGCCAACTTTACCACTATGCCGCCTGCACGACCTTTTTTTATTTCGAAATATTAAATATATTAGATTTTATAAAATAATTGTAAAACTTTGAAATTCCATAGAAAAACTTAATTGAGGAAACATGTTAAAATAATACAATTTTCTATGTTTTTTAGAAGCAAAGTAAAATTAGAAATGTTTGTAGTCTTACAAGTTGATGTTTGTTTTCTGTGCTCTCGCTAGCCATTAGTCATTTTCTATCTACTTTGATGGGTCCACTTTGTCTGCTCCAACAATGTATGTCTCCTTTGTTTCGTCAACATCCTCCTAATGTTTGTTTTCATTGCGGTCTAGCTATAAATGATTGTACACACCATGCATGATGTTGCTCTCACACCAAGATTTAAAATTTCAAATTAAGATGTAAATGATGGTACACACCATGCATGATTCTACTGTCACACCATGATTTCAAATTTCAAATTAAGCACAAAATGAAATGTTGAAATAAAGTGAGAAGCTATTTGGGTTCCTTTTCTCTCTAATTTAAATATGTTTGGTGAGGTCCTTGTTTATCATTTGGAACTTATCTCCTATTAGTGACAGGATTTCCATGAGTCTGAGAATTAATTGTAGGCACAAACAACTACACATTTGTAACTCCAACGATTTAAAGAAAACTATATTTATTTTGACAATGTAGACAATCTCTAGTTCAATGACCATCCATCCCTCTCATCATATCTTCCACTTGTTTCCTGAGCATGTAAATTTCTAAGTATTTATTGTATTGTTTTATTTTAAAGATTATATTTTTACTTCAAATTTGATTCTATCTTGAAGTGATGATAAGAGAAATATAATTTGAAATTTTGTGCACATTTAAGGTGGATTGATAATAATAGTAAATATTTTTTGCATCTTTGAGGAGTGATAATAATAGTAAATATATTATGCAGCTTGCTCATGGATAATGGTAAAATTATTTTTTTTGTAGCTTTAAGGAGGAGGGATAATAATAGTAAATTTGTTCTAAATCTCATGGTAAATATTTTATGCAACTTTCTCTTGGACAATGCTAAACATTATTTATTTTCTCCCTTAAGGAAGAGCGATACTAATATTTTATCCATCTTGCTCATGGACAATGTTGGACTTGTTTCATGCAAACAGTTTGTCATAATTTTAAGAGTTGGTGTATGGGTATAGTTTTATCAAAAAGATTAAAAAATCACCTAAAATATTCAAACATTTTAAGAACATAACTATATTTTTTAATAGATTTTTGTTGTTTTTCAATAAATGGCTTTGATACCTTTAGCTGAGTTGCCAATATATGAGAAGGTGAACAATAGGAGAAGTATGTGGTGAAACACAACAAAATATATAACTAGTGTTTCCAAATTATAAATGAATATCAAGAACATGACAACAAAAATATAATTTGCAACGTGTAAAACATAGATTTCAACAAGCAATACTATGTTTTAGTAGTGTACAAGGGATTTTCCACCATTACGGGGGAGTTTCCCCTACTAAAAGTAATATAATTTACACCACTAAACAAGGAGTTGCACTGAGTTCTAAAATTATATAATTTGTTTTATTCATATATTTTATTTGGTTCACCTTTCACACGATTGAATTTCATAATACCTAAATGAAAAAAAAGGATAAAATCTAATCTAGTGGAAAACTAATTATGGTGATGAATGCATGAGTAACAAGATCAATGCTTAATTAATGAATCATAAATAAGGATAAAAAAATTCTGCAAATGAAATATTCTATTCAAAATTTAATTTTGAATCACCTTATGGCATAAAATGTATATTAAAATTCAAAATATAGTTGTATAACATTTTACAACCAAGTTAGAGCCGATTAAAATTATCTGAGAAAACTCTAATAAATTTACTCGTCACTTAACTAAACCTAACTTATGATGAAACACATTATTTAGCAGAACGATAAAAACTACAAAATGATCAAAAATGCATTACAAAAGATCGTTCTAAGAAAAAATCCAACTATTATTCACTAAATTTTGAAATAATAAAATCAAATAAAACAAAAGATAGTTAAAGAAACATAATTAACTTTACAATTTCAAAGAAAATTCTCTAATTAATTTATTTATATGTAAATATGGTATATAATTGGACATCATAGTAGTAAAGTTTTAGTAATAAGTTATAGGTGAGTTGTCATCATTAAAGGTGATTTGCTACAAATGTAACAAGGAAATAAGGGAGTTGCAACAACTATAACAAGGAAACAAGGGAGTTGCATCCACTAGAATAAGGAATCACACACACATAATTTAAGGTAAAGAATCACCATTATGTCAAAGTCACTCGTACAAAACTCTCGAACCAAATAATTTCAAGTTTTTAATACTTTTGAGTATAATCTATAGATTGTGTCAATTTTTAAATGATATGATTGGTTTGGTTCATATTTCAAAGGTTTGAGCTCCAGGACAAAGTGAATATTTATACCAAATAAATTCTCTCTAGAAGGTGTTCCATTAATGAATGGTCTTATCGATGATTAAAACATAATAGAAGTTAGTCTCGAAATATCTAACAATATGATTCACAGTGGAAATATCAAATCACTCACATAGTAGTGTGATCAATTAAGTTTAAAGATATCAATGAATTTATAATTAATCAACGACCTCATGGATTACTAAAACATATTGTTTCAGTAATTAAATTTAAAGTAAATCAATGAATTTATATTTCATATTAGTTAAATAATGAAAGAAAGAACTAATAAAATAAATTATTTTTAAAAATATTTTGAAATTAATTTTAATTTTGAAATTCAAAATGAAATTTTCATTTTTTTTTAAATTATTTCTTTGTTTCTACTATTTTGCTTATTATTGTCAAGTTTCACTAGCACAACTCATTGACAATGGGCCTCATTAGCATGGTGACCCGAGATGAAACCTCGCGAGGGGTGGTTGTGCCCTGTGCTTGGGGGAGAAGACATGCTAAAAAATCTAGTCATCTAAGTGTTGACGTGGCCAAGGCTGGATGCAATCCCCGAGTGACTTTGAAGACTAATATTCCCCTAAGTCACAACTCCTTAAGCCACAGGTCAAGTCTCGAGTAGCACAAACAACTTGACAAAAAAATTATTGTGTTGATTTTTTAAATATTGATAATAATAGGTCTTTAAATATTGATTTCATCCAGTTATAATTATTTTAATGCAACCTATCATTTGCATATTAACTTTCACAGTGAAAGAAAATTAGAGCTTTTGACTTATGGTTGCATGATGTAATAAACTTAGAGCTTTGAACTTCTGGTTAAGTGATCGCTTTTAGAGGTAGGTGGATAATGTCCATTACCTAAACTTCAAATTGTTCCATTGGGAGGAATTCATAAACCTGAGTTTTTTAATATTTATTGGGTTTAGAGTGTGATATGAAAATAAAGTTTAGTTTGCAATTTTTAGAAAGTTATAAATAAAAGCCAAAATCACATTTCAATCAATATTTTAAACATCGAAAAAAATAGTTTACATTTTCCATGCTATTTTTTTCCAAAAATAACTGAAATATCTATTGATCTCAGATATATGATATGTAGGTGTTTTGATGTGTTGAAAAACAAAAGTAGAATTCCTGAAAATATCGTAGATGTTAATTTAGAAAACAAGAGTTCAATATGTTCTTATCACTCAAACATTATACCTTAATATATATATATTATATATATATATATATTATATATATATATATATATATATATATATATATATATATATATATTATCCAAAACTCTATTTTTAATTGAGAAAGCTAAAAAATTAACTTGTCACTTAATTTGAATTCATATCACAACAAGAATAAACTAGAATTTGCACCAGATGTTGCAAAGGAAATGTCGTAAGGCATAAAGTGTGGAAGAATAGTGACATGTGACTGGATATTGTTGAAAGAAAGGGTGGATGATAATAAGTTATAGTTTCAATTATTAGTTATGTGTATTCCAAAAATGGATATTTTGTAAATAATAATAGTGTCATGTAGAGGCTATCCATTATCCATGTTGTTCTTGTTTATGTGAACATGTTTTTGTATGTTATTTTAAGGTTTATTGTCTTTTATTTTTAAGCAATTCTGAGAGACAAAAGATTGTTTAAGACATGATATTTTTCTTCAGATATGTAATTTTTCCATACGTGACCGATTTATGGAACTTATTTTTTATATCTATGGAAATTGAAGATTAATCATCATTTGATCTCCAATGATGACTTTTTAAATTTTTATAAAAAATACCAGTAGATTGTAATTGAAGAGGTGAAAAAAATTATATTACATTGTGAACAACATCATGGTTGTCATTCCATATTTGAAAATGCATCAAAACTTCTTGGTTTCGTCCAAGACTTGAAGATGTAGTAAAGTAATTGTGAAATCTATATTTTGTTAAAGTGATGTAGAAGTATTATTAGTATTTGAAATATGGAAATAAATTATGGAAATTCATTAGTAGTAGTTTACATCGGAAAGGTTAATGGAAATAATAATTAATAAACTATATTGCATGTAACAGTGGAAGATGAAGGTAAGTTATATACATTAGGTGAAATTTACATATAGTATAATGCTTGTAATGAAGAATGCCTCTTGATCTTCAAAGATGCTTTTTCAAGTTTCAGTTGAAAAATACAAGTCTCTATTGTAATGAAAGAGGTGAAAGAAGAAATATAACACCGTGAAGAACATTGTGGTTGCCATTGCATATTTGAAAATGCAAAAAAACTTGTTGGCAACATTCAACACTTGAAGAAGTAGCAATGAACCTGCAAAATGTATATTTTGTTAAAATTTGTAATATGTAAATTAATTATGAAAATTTATTAGTAATAGTTTGCATGTGAGTTGTGTTAAAATGAATTTGGAATGAATGGAAATGAATTTACCTTTGTCATAGGGATTTAAATATTGTTAGTCTAAAATGCAAGGCGAATTATGGAATATCCAACATTATTGAAGATTTATGTGTAATTGGAGATGTATATTTATTGCTTGCCAGTCTATCCATATTTTTCACATTCTGTGAGGTTGATGAATGTGGATTACGAATTTCAGACTATATTTTATTAGTAGTAATAATTTTATAGCTGGATGGAGGCGGTATAATTGTACTTCTGGATTTGGTATTAGTAGAAATATGTTTTCTATATTTTGCAATGTAAGAATTAATGCTTCAATCTCATCGCAGTAGTTATATATTTGTGTTATTTTTGAGTCCATATGTCCTATTGCAAAAAAAAAGAAAATGTTAGAACCAAGTAAATAAAAGATATAATGAAAATGTAATATTTGAAACCATGTATTAATAATGATTAAGTTTGATTATTTTTCAAAGATATGAAAGGTATGTTACAAAATAGATTGAGCTTAATAAATATAGGAAACATTTTGGAGATGTTAATGTATGGGTTGGAGCAAATTGTCTCGAGCTGGCATTGTACAAATAATTTATTCTGTATGTTTTCTATGAGCAATGCTTTTGTTTTCTTTCATTTTATCATAATGAACAAAACTTAGTGAGGGGAAATCCGAAGGTATTGTAGAGAAGGGACTCTTGAAATTGATGTGAATGTGAGACATTCATATTCAGTTTTTGCAAAGTCAATTGTTTCTTTCGGCAATGTCATATCTTGAGATTTATGTATGGTTAATTCCCAAGCCATCCTTAATGGAATTTGCATAGTTCCATCTATTTTTATTACTAGAATAGGCAAATGAGTGGCGTTTCTTTCATCCCAAGGAGGTTCGATGTATTTCGGAAAAGCTACAACAAAAAAAAGTTGAAAGTTGTGGAGGTGCAGTTTCTTCTTTGTAGAAGATAGATATAATTTATCTAAGAGAACCATTCATAAGTGGAGATAAAACCCAAAGGTTGGAAGTTAGCATCACATTTTGGAATTTGCATAGAATCACAATTCACTCAAGTTGCTCGTATTCTGAGCAAATGTTGGAATATGTGTTGTCATCTTCACCAATGGATCTTGCGACAAGAGTGTTTAAATTTTTTATCATTTACTTATTACATATCGTTATTTGAGAATTGGTGGGAAATAGGTGCATGGAATCATGGAAACAATTTATTTCATCTTCTGATAACAACGAGTTTGTGCGTGACATGATTACACTAAAGTCGTCAATTGTTGGATTTTCATTTCTAATGTTCTAGAGGATGTTCCTGAAAGCAAGTTAGGCGATGTTGTCACCTTGTTGATGACATATTTTGTCCAATGTAATTATTGTGTTAAATATGTTCCACAGTGTGCTTATGTGGCTCATGCCAACATATAGAGGTATGTCCTTGATGGGCAGTAACTGGTCGACATCACAAACCAACATAATGGAACACCCACCAAAAAGAGTGTTTCTTTGTAGTTGAAATGCCCTTTGAAGGAATTCACCAATATGTCCTAGAAGATCTGGTCCAATGAAGCTCACTTCATCGATGAGTATGTGTCTGATATGCTTAATTTCTTCTTGGATTTTTTCAAGAACATTGCCTTGTGTGGGTGTAAGATCCTTTATAGGAAGGTGGAGGGTGGAATAGATCTTTAATGCCTGTAGGGGTGAGGAGCATGATCGGTGAAGTTTTTAGGCTTGCAAGGGTTATGATAATTTATTTGATGCAATTTATAAGGAGGGATTTTCCTATACCAAAACTGCCTTGTATTATCATTCTTAGAGTGGCTAAAATATCCTTCTTAGAAAAATTATTAGAAATAATATTTAGAGCTTTTATTTTCATTGGAGATAATGTAGTAAGGATCGTCATGCTATGTTTATGGATTTGAATAATGCATTGAACAGAGCTGCTATTCTCAATGAATTGTATGCCATTATTTTGTAGATCTAATGGGAAGTGGTATGATTCCAATTATGGTTGTCATAAAAACCACGAAGGCTAACCATGTCAAGGTAATTTATGAGGAGATTGTTTGTACGGAGAAATTGGGATACTAATTCCCATCAATTTATTTCCACGGTGTCTAGAGGATTTCTTTCATGAATAGTTGAGTTATCATTTGCAACAGATTCAATATGAGATATTGTGTGGTGTTGATGCCAAGTGTTGTAGAAACAAAAAAAATATTTGTTAGTTTTTTATGAATTCTAAGGCATAATATCCTATATATTGTACAATATGGTGAAAGGGTTTGTATAGCATAAGTTGAAATCGACAAAAGTCAGCATAAAAGGGTTATTTTGTGGATAGTATGGAGGAGTAGCGTGGTATGACCCAAATAATTTCTTCTGTAGTTCTAAGTTTTCTTTTATTTGTCTTGCGACAAGGATCATATGTCAAAGATATTGCTATTTCTATAAGCAATGTGGATTATATGGTATATAGGCATTGGATATATGTACTTATGATGTGTGGTGATGTAGAAGAGGTGGTGTTAGTTTGTGGAAGGTGCATATAATTTTATTGGCTTCCATTTGAAGAAAAGAATGCTTGAATACACAATGTTAATGGTAATTTTTCCACCATATTGCAGGTTTCTTGTGCTTCGATGTCATGATCAACAAGGGTTTCTGCAAGGAATTTTTGAAATGTAGATGTTGTTTTGTCAACATTGGGTGAATCTAAGACAATTCTACATAGCACGTGGTGGAAGCTTTCATAATTTTTTCTGCTTTGGATGCATATTTTGCAATATATTTCCATACAACATGTATGGAGAGTATTTGCTGGTAGTCAAAATTTGCACGCCAAATAGATAGGACGGTAGAGTTATGGGTGTTGAGTCGATCATATTTGTGAGAAGAGATGTATGTTTTTTGTCGATTGGAATCAATGAGTAAGGATAATTTTGGATATAATTCCCATGGTGCTTTATAGAGACGTTCAAATGAGGATCCTTTCTCTCCTAGGCTTGTGCTTTTGATGCATTTTGTGTGACATTCAATGAAATTGATGATTTTTTCATAATCACTGAGAGGATTGATTCCGAGAATATGTGGCGTGGACAATAGATAAGGGCCTTATGAATTTGTCTCAGTAATCGGTTTTCTTGAAAGAGAAGGAATGTGACGGTTCCAAGCTGAAATATATTTGTTAAAGAATTGGTTATCAATATCCACTGCTTCTATGTCTTCCTAGTTGAGGGTTTCCATATCAGGTGTATTTTCTATCCAAAAGAGACCATGGATTTTTGCACATTGTCTATGTTTCCATTCATACTTGTTAAGTATACATTTGTCTAAGATAATTTTGTAGTAGATGAGCTTTGATGTTTAGAGAGTTACGAATGAAATGTAGTATAATGCTTAGCTATACCAATAGTCTTTTGCATGCAAATGTTTATGTAAGATAACTTCATGAAATGTTGTGATTCTATGGGGCATATATAGAGATGTTAAATGTGGGTTAGAGATAATGTTATTGTTTCTCCATTTTTTTGGTCTTACAATATCAGAAGGTTGACATATGGGCTTGACTGCATCTAGATGAAGACATTTTGTATCAGTTGCACTTAATGTGAAAAATAATGGGAAACTGAGATGAGATATCATGGCCGTTAGTTAATTTTTAGCTTTGTGCCAAAAAGATGTTGTGCTGCATAAAGAGAAACCAAATCACATGACTTTTTCTCCCATATTCTCATCTGGAAATTGGTCTGATGGGATGCTCATATCTTCAATAGATATTGGAAAGTTATTTGCGATGTTCTTTCCAAAAAAAATGGATTGTGATGCTTGACTGTGATATCGGATCATGAGATTGTATATGTAATAATGAAAGCATGGGTGCTTTACGAATTTGTTACCATAGTAAAATATGAGATGAAGCGTGCGTTCACGTAATTGCACTGCTTTTATTCTTGTTTGATTCGGCATTGCAGCTCCTATGGGGAAAAGGGTTGGGGAATCCATAGAGAGTAGACTTTTTTTGTTGTACTCATTGATTAGGGATAGGCCAATTAATGGTCATTCAATTGTAGTATCAAAATGGTGGTTGTATGCATGTAAATAATGGTGTATTTCTTACATTTCTATATTTGTATCGGGAATAATGAGTATGGATGATGATGTGTGACATAGGTAAGGGTTTGTCGAATCTTCTATGGGGTCAAGTGGTGGTTCATGCGAAAGGTGAACAATTATTTGTTTGGTATTGGAACAATGAACATATGATCCAGGTGGATGTTTGTGGCCACCCACCTATCCCATTTGGACCCCCACAATTGTCTCTCTCAGTTTTTCAGTTTCCATAAGTGTAGCAGAATTTACTATTTTTTGGAGTTTTTCTGCTCCTAAACTTGTGGAGCACTTATGGGGCCCTAAACGACGATTTTTTGAGAAATATGGGAGCAAGATGGGTTCATGGACCAATTTTTCTCTTCCCAAAGTTATAACTCTCAGATAGATATTTCTAACGAGCTATTGTGCACGTCAAACAGATATTCAATGCCAAGGTTACAACACCAGGAAATCGATGTACTAGTTTACCAAAACGGGGCCCACAATTTGATTTTTCATCTTCTAGGATTAGGTTTTGGGATGTTAAGGTTTTTCCATTATTTCACGAAAATAAACAGGCCTTCGAGCCTAATTGTAACAATTCAGAGGCATGTATCCACCACATCTCTTCTTAGAGATAAGCTACCCTCGCCCAAGCTGGTTTCTTTCCATTTTTGTTTGTAAGCATATTTCAATATTTTACATTAATGAAATGAAGTATTATTTCCACTGCATCTTTTTGTATATCATTATCTATGTATTTTGGTGTGTTCTTGTTTAAATCTGGATCAGTGGTATCAGAGCGGTTTGAATTTTCTTTGTTTTTCTTTGGATGTCCCCAATGAGGTCGTGATATAAGGAGTTAGGACTTCAACTGGTCAACGTTTGCAAGGCCAACCTCATAAATCGTGATGGCCTCCCATGGCGAATGGAAAGGAAGACAAGGGGGCAGGAGATCCTATCCAAATCTTGCTTGAAGAAGCCCTCGAGTGACAAAGGAACACGATGATGGATAACTTTGCGCAGATCCTTCAGTGGCTATCAAGAGGTGATGCATCGACTTCCAACAGCTAATTTGGAAATACCACACCATTTAAGGTACAAGTTAGTTTTGAAATCCCCATCTTCGAGGGTCAAATAGACAAAGATACCATAGATAAATGGTTAGATATGCTAGATTGGTATTTTTCTGTTCATGAATTTGCAAGTTGGGAAAACATTCTTTTCACTTTTCTCAAAGCAGCCCGCCAAATCAGGGACTGGTGGGAAACCTACTGCGAATAGAAGAATGAAAGTATGGGCTCACTATTTTTCAGCCACACCCACTTGGGATTCATTCCAGGATGTCGTCAAGGAGCAACACTACCCTGTCAAAAGATATGATGACAAATACATCAAATGGGCCACATTGTGGCAAGGACAAGACCAAGATGTGCTAGAGTTCATAAAAAAATTTCATACCCTTCGCACACATTTGGGAATCAAAGATTTTGCGTGGTATCTAGTACTCAAATACGGTGGTTTCCTAAATAGATACATGCAAGAAGAGATGGACTTCCTGAATATATCCTCACTTAGCACAGCGTACCGATACACTATCAAAATCAAGAAAAAGTTCAAAGAGAAGAAGTAATACTTTGGATTTGAAAATCTGAAGATCAAAGGACAAAGCCAAGGGGAGGTGACCAAAGACAACCCGTCAAGGCCACATAAAAAGAACAACACCATGAAGTCGAAGAAGGACATAGGAAAGTGGTGTGAGTTCAACAAGAGTCCCACTCATAACAAAAGTGAGTGTTGGACCAAGCAGTCGCAGGTGGCCGAGTTGAAGGCTCCAAAATTAGATGCATGTTTCGACCCTGAGTTAGAACCCAACAAGCAGAATGGCAAAGGGAAGTAAATCATTGATGCGGAACCCAACATCACTACTACCACCGCCAAGATCTAGAAGAACAAGCCCAATGGCCGAGAGGAGGGAGAGCATATTTTCCACTCACAGATGTGGGTGGAGGGTTCCCCGCTGCAATTTGTGGTCGACAATGGTAGCGAAAAGAACGTCATTTTAGTAGAGGTATCAAGTGGCTTCATGAAGGATGAGATCTAAAAGTTCACCAGCAGTGTCACCTTCCCTACATCATTAAGCCTTTCACAGACGAGGTACTGTGTGATGTTACACCTCTGGATGTTTGTACATGTTTTGTATGAGTTAAGGTCGTGTGCTATCATTATTTATTTGGTTAATTCATTATACAAGATACCAGAGGCAAGTCCACCTACTACTACCTTTTTTATCGCTGCTAAGAGAGGTAGCAAGCTCATCTCCTAGACTAGGAAATTCATTTGTTTGGCTCACACCCAAAGTAAGGGGAAGATTGTCACCACATCCATGACCCTCTTGAAGGGTTCCTCCATGGAACAACAACAACAGAGGAATACTGTCATGACAAAACATAGGAACAACTTCTCCTCACCCTCAGGGGTACCACACAAGCTTTAGGTGGGCAACAATGTTTGGTTGCATCTGCAGAAAGAATGCCTTACAATAGCCCATCAGAAGCTCTCACCACACCGACATGGTCCTTACACCATTACTAAGGCTGTGATAAATAATTATTTGGAGCACAACATTCCTCCATTCCTTCGTTTGCGCTAATCAAACACTTTTTCTCTAGGAAATAGAGATTTTATTACCATTTGTCATTGTAAATATCATTTTCCTTATTTTTGGGATTGGGTGACTTGTTAACAGAAGTTTAAGCCCACAAGGAAGGTTGTGAGCTTCTATCGATGAGTTACCATAAGTGTTGTCACAAAGAAATCACAGGTATAAATTGCATAAATAAGATACTCAAGCCTACTGATCACATGTTTTTGGCTCCTCATAGAGAGAGTACCATCCTCAGTTGGAGCCAATGTTGGGGTCCTATAATTTATAGGATCTCAAAGTAATTTAGTATTCTATCTCAAAAATCTTATTTTTTAAATACTTCTAAATTTACCAATGATCTCCAAACAAAGAGAAAAAATAGAATAATATATGAAAAGAGGGTATAAAGAAGATAAATAAAGAGAAAAAATAATAATATCGAAAAATAAGAAAAGATTGAACTCCACCAAAAGAAACAGAAGTTGAAAAGAATAATATTGAAAGTGTTGCAAGTTTAAATGCCACTTCTCATAGTTACTTTTGCTTCATTACTGTAAAATAAGATTGTGTGCACCTTGTTCAAAATACCACAATCACTAGCTTTAATTTAATCATACAGTGTAATCATGATTAAAGTTATTCAAATTTATGTCAATTAGATAGGGAATAAATATTTAACCAACAAATTAATCTGGGTAAATCATTAGTTAGGTAGAAAATGAAATTGATCCAATTTCTTGATTTGAATCAATAGGAGAAATAAGAGATAGGTTAGATAGTTTTTCATTCTGCATAAAAGAAAAATAAAAATGAGTTTTGCAGTCAAAGTGCACCTAGGAGATGAAAATAAAAAATGCTAGTCTAGATAAAGGTAGGTAGATTAGGTGGTTTGGCAAAAATTTGCATATACAAATTTTATCCTAAGTTTTAAGGATAGCATAAAAGGTCGTAATTTGGATGATGAGATAAAGTATTAAAAATGTTTCATTATATATCCCTCATCCTAATTTCAATAGGGAAATCTCTGGGCTATGGATAAAATATTACATACTTTTCATCATCCATCCTTATCCTAAGTTTGAAAACTAATATTAAAAGCATATAAGGACAGATATGGTTAGTCGCTTATGATTAAAGTTTGGGATGTTTGAGAGCCTCAAGATCTAATCCCCTGCTTCATCGACGGACCTCATCCTTTTTCAGCCCCTATTTTTCAATATTCCTTTACCACTGCGCAGGCAAGGGTCGAGAAGGTGGTTTCTCCCGCTCGTCCCTACCCCTTATGTGGCACCTTCTAGGGATTTCGTCCCCCCCAGCCAAAACTGCTAACCACTTGCTACACCCTCTAGAAAATTCCTTCCCCGTTCATCCTAAAGCGCCCCACCACTCTTCCTCCACCACTCTCTGCCTGCCACATGTCATGACCATTGGACCAATTAAATGTGTTCCCGGCCAAAATAACCCTTCTTCATTCATTTCGTTTTCTCCTAGGTAACTTTTCAACCTAACGGTCTCGTGGCATTTTCCAACGGGACATTCATCACAGATTTTAAATATCCCATAGCTTATCATTGTAACACCTTTACACTCTTGTTGTTTATGTTATGCACAATTTCCTTCAATGATCTCTATGAGAGCATCTTCATGACCAAGCTAAGATGCACTCACATTTCGTCTCATTTTCGCCTAAGAAACCCTTATTCTTTTTTCCTCGTTAGGCCTCTTATGCAAATTCATCTTGTACCCAGAGTTTCATAGCCATGCCTCCTGAGGCTAAGACCCATGAGAAGACCATTAATCCTTTAATTCCCTCTTCTGTAGATTTAGATCATGCAACTTTAGCAGATAGGGATTACTAATGTAATGAAACTTTGTGTCACTGCAATTTTCTGGAAGTATATTGTTGACTATAGGCTAAGGACACAGATAAAACTGATGAGATCAATCTCTCCGAGTCAAACCTGCCCCGTTACATTTTCGCCTTGATATTCCATGCCGCAGAATTTACGAGAAGATGTCAAGCTTCTTATATCCTTGCCCAAAGAGCCATTATTTCTCCTAGAGGTGACATTTTTTTCACCATAACAACCCAATACATTGACCAAATGATGATGCCCCCGCATCGAAAATGCTACCCTTTTCTCCTTAGAAGCCTTCACCCAACCTTATCAAATGCTAGACTTTGCCACCAGAGCCAAACTTTTTGTGATTTTCTTGCCACAAAATGCCCAATTACCCAAAAATAATCATCCATATCCTTCTTCCATCCTCCTTCATCAAGCGAAGCAGATTGATTCCATGGTTTCTTACATTTTAGGCTATCATTCTGATCAGTGGGTAGATGAGCCTATTCTAGGATTCCTTTCCATATTTTTCATCGATAGAAAGCCCTCCTTAGTGGTCAACTTCAATCAATTTTTGGCTGATAATATTCATTAGAAATTTATTAAGTTTCCTACAAAGAATGTGTTCAATTACACCTATATTTTGATTTACATGTTCCTCTATTACGAGACAAACAAATTCAATTTTGCATTACAAAAGCTTGATGATGCAGGGAACCAGTAGCGAGTGATCTTTCCAACATCATTGGTCATGAGAGAACAACATGAATTCAGTTATAAATAGTTTATGGAAGACTTTTTTTATGCAACCATGAACATTCTGAATAGTGCTATGTAGCCCATAATTAATGAGGAGATCAAAAGAATTTTACATTTGTCAAATGAAGCAAATATTGGAGATTGGTACCTATATAAAAAATATACATAAATTAGTGAGTATGGATGTGAATTGGCACCCTATAAACTCCCAAAATACCTCCCAATGAGGATTTTTTCCTTGGAATATATCAGGCAGACGCTGAGTTCGGATGAAATCAACTTTTTATTGGCGAGGCATAATTAAAAATTCAGGATAAAGACAGAGGTGGGCCCATTTCTATGTAACACAAGGGCATCAGGTGAAGAGGCACATAAGATACTTAAAGAAATGAAATTTAGTTTGAGCTTTGCCTCGTATCGTTACCCCTATGGCATGATCTCAAAGCTTAGATTGGAAAACAAAAACAATCCTTACATTCATACTTTAAGGCCATATATAGAACAATATGTCAATGAGTCAGAGTGGGTAGAAAATACCTTGTACGAAGCTGAAGAAAAACTTATGTCTACTTGTAGTTTGTAGGCTCTTGTTCCTTAGGAAAAATCAAGCAAAAGACAAGGGGACTAAGGATCATCATCTAGAATGGCGAGTGAAGCCAAAGAATTTAAAATCAACTATAGGAAGAGAGAAAAGGTAACTCCTAGAGTAGAGTTGGACAAATAAAATGAAGAGAAGGAAATTGTCATCATCATAGATTCACCACCTCCAACTACCAAATTCACTGCATCTACTTCTAAACCTTCATATTCACAAGGTCATAAGGAAAGTGAGATAGAATCACAAAATGTCCAAACAGAAAAAGAGAAGACAGTTTTTGACGGGTACAAAGAGATAAAGCTAAGCAATGAAATTCTGGAAATATAACCAATTCTGGAAGCAAAACTCCAACTCATAGAGTAAGTTGCTATCAGTCTTTGATACAGAGCATGGAAAAATGCAGATGGCCTTTCTTGAGGCCCAGATTCCATATCCCAAATCAACAGTAGACTACAAAATCACAATACTTGAGTTCACCACAAAGGGTATACATCCCATTGATCAAATGGGGGTGGACAAAAAGACTGGTCAAATGATATCCTCCACTCTACCTAACACTACAATGTCCCTATCTAAATTGCAAGTTTCTTTTGTAAATGTCGAGTCACTCATCAAAATGGAGAAAGTCTCCTCCTTTGCGAAAGATAATAGGATCAATTCCTTGGAAGACTTGGTGATTAAAATAGGGTAAGACCCTAAATATGCCAATGCTAGTGAGGAGATTCTTAGAAGGAAGAACCTCAACATTGCAACATTAAGGAAACAACTCAAGATGCCAGCAACAAAAGATCCAATGACCAAGGATATTGAAGAGGCTGAAGCAAAAAAAGTAGACATGATGAAATTAATCAATGGGCAGAATGTATAGATTACGAAGATAGATATAGAGTTGGAGAAATTGCTAAAGGAGAAGGAAGAAAGTCCAAATATGGCCACTGTCCCCCTGGATGCCTTACCTATTTCTCAACACCCATCAAGAGGAGGAACCATTGAAGCTACTTCTTCCACTGAGACTCCAAGTGCTGAACAGGTAACATAGACATTATAAAGCATGTCACTACAATCAAAGTAAAGTTATACTTTCGAGGGCCGACCCAAATCTTTTGGAAGTGAAAAAGGCTAAAGGTGAAGCTGCTCAGGTTGCTAAAATGGAGGAAACCTAGAAACTGTTGGACAAGTTCTGTCAAGTAGAGAGAGACATTTCAATTGGTCAAATCTTGGGCCGAGCCAAGCAATTTATTTAGATGAATATATTAGACTCCATGAATGATATTTGGTCTTCTATCCAAATAATATTTGAGTAGAAAGAGCTAATGGAGAAGGCTACAACAACTATTATGAAAGGAAGAGAAAAGTTGGGAGAGATGCCAACATAAGCTACTCATATAATCAAGTTCTTAAATTCAATGTCTAGGTATGAGCTGGAGGAGGTAGGAATCACTAACATAAATACCACCATTCTAGAAGTAAAGAAAGCCTTCACAAAGGAAATCTCATTAATTAGTTGGAAGGAAGGCGTGAAACCCTAGAGATGTAGCTAAACAAGTTTACAAATAGAATTGAAGCCTTAATGCAAAAGGGACTCCCGAGTATCTATGTCATAAATGACAAGTTGATCACTCACCAGGATTATATCCTAAATATGAAGGAAGTGGCCAAAAGGAGCATTAAGTTTAGTCTAATAAAGGGAAATGTGACAACAAAGGCATTTTCGGAGACCATGTCAAATGATTTCCATGTACAGAATAGTTAAAACACATTTATATTGTAAAACCAACTTTTTCCAAATACAAGGAGGTGGATGAAATTTATATGAGAGTAACAAAATCGATAGTTCGAGATGAAAAGAGATGGGAATAATTAGTTGATTTACCGGATTAAATCATAACTCAAGAGAGGTAAATCAACTTTCCAGTGCAACAACAAACATGAGGGTTAGTTGAGCATCACAACACAGTTTAGGGATGACTTAGCAACCGAAACCATCAAAACAGGGCCACCCTTCTCTTCAATAGCCTACATGGCCTATTCCTTTACCAAGATTGGATGATATAGTTTTTAATTAGGATAATAATATATTGTTAGTTTGACATCTATTTTGTAAATAATTTTTGTAATTTTTCATTATAAATACCTCACTGTTCAAAGTATTAAGCATTGATTTCTGAATGCAATTTCCTTCTGCATATTGTAATTTTAAAAGTACTGGAGCATCAATAATACAGGGACATTTCTTAGGATTCATGTGGTGTGTTAAATGGTGATGTATCTCTTTTGTCTATTTGTTTAAACATTGTTATTTTTTTCCTTAGTTATTCTAAATATTCGAATTAATGAACATAAACTCTTATAAATATGATTCATTATTTAGAGCACCCTATTTTGGGTGTTGTTAATTTTAATATTTTCCACTTAAGTCAGATGAAGGAATTCTTAATTTCTCCTTCGTCTCTACTGAAACTTACACTTTTGCTTTTCCACGATCCATTGAAATTCTGAAATGATCCATTTACTGCAACCTAGCTTGCCCTATGAGAACTCCTCTAAAAATTGATGCTAAACTCTAGTTTAGTTTATAGACTCTATAGCCCAATGGAATTATAACACTCAAATCAGCCAAACATTTCAAACAAAACAAAAAACTACTAGTTAACTAGACTAAAATTTACACTAAAACAAAGCTAAATTAAACATAGAGATCCATCTTTGAAGCGACTCCTAGATCCCAACTTTCAAAGTAGTTTTGATGTTGTCCTATGTATTTACTCCCTCAACTTCAAAAAATACAGAACCACAACACTCAACATCAATGCAACCTCCATTCCTAAAGAATGCCAACATCAATTGCTAAAATCCATTCTCTCCTCAAATCGATCTTTCCTTCCCTCGTGATGGGCCACATTGGTTGTCTAAAATGTTGATAAATGAAAATGGAACGGTTAACCTAGAAAACTCTCTACTATTCTAACATTTTTATCAATATGAATGGTTGAACCTTATTTTACATTATTTCACGAGTTACTCTATTTTCTAACACCTAGGAAATGCAACATATGGCCATTAGGCTATAATACTCTTATCAGATATGAGAAAATAAAACATGTGAGTAAATATATATTTATTTCTTTCCAAAATAACCAAATATTGTCGATACTGCTCCAAAGTGACATTCTCGTAGAAAATATAAAAGTACCCGTTCGATTCCAAAATTCCAATATTGCATGTATGTGAAGACATGCACATACTACTCAATGGCACGGGCGGGACCAGTGAATCTAACGGTAAGCATCGACATATTGTAATTGTAGCCATGATACTTTTCATACTAAGTTCTCCATTTAGTTGGCTTTGGTATGCATAAAACACTTGCTATTTTAGCGAATCAATTTCATTAGATTTTAGATTGTTGAACCTATATTTGTGGGAGTATGTCCCCATACAGTGAAACTCAAAAGCAAGCACCAGACTTCCTTCTCTCAATGGATATAACTTCAGAAAATGTTGTTGAATTCTATTGAGTTTCACGACATGAAAAAGATCATGCTGTTGCAAGTAGTTATCCTTTCTCTTTTCTTAACATCATAGATGTCATAAATTTCCAACGCTGTGCTCCATCCAAGTTTTCATGTTGTTGCTAGGTGAAGCATTCACCATACTTTGGGGCAGTAAGTTGATTAAAATAGCTAAAGCTTTATTTGTATAAGGAAAATTTTTAGACCGATGAAAAATAATTGAATTACATTTGCAGGTTGAATCTCATAGGCATTCAACAGCAATAGTAACTGTTGGAAATTTTAAGGGGTAAATCATCCCAATAGAAACTAAGGTATAAATGTTATATTTATAAAAATATTGAAAGACTTGGTCCAACGTGTATGCTTCATCTTATGAAAAAAACTTACTACATGGCAGTAGAAATGGTAAATATACTCGTTGAAACTAGATCTCAGCTCGTGGACATTATGGTTCTTGTTTTATATTTCAAATTGTCGATCTTAAAATTGGAGAGGACAAACATCTTACGATATCTGTCGATGATGGGATTCAACCTTATGCTAACCTTTTTGTTCTAGCAAAGCTTAAACCTGCCTTCAAGGAGGGTGGATCGATAAATTCTTTGTGCGAACCCCTTAGCACACAAAGTTTTCAACTAGATATGCAAGGTGAAACATTCAACATCCGTATAAACTATGAGGTTGATTATTTAGTCATTCATGATAATTTTGGAATGCAATGGCTACTAGGGAACTGAAGCCAAGCGAGTGATGGAGTTGTTGCTTCCCTCCTAATGAAAAGGGCACTGGCGATTCAGAAGGGCTTACATATTCTTTGTATATGTAGATTTGTACCGTATTCAGATTGACTCATTATTTAGTGAATTTGTTAAGTTCAATGTCATGACGTGATTTCTTATGATCACCATGCAAGAATTTTGTAGTTGTTGAGGTTTGATCCAGCCGTTATGGGAATTGGCCCAGTTGTTGCAATTCCAGCTGTAGTCAAGGCAGCCGAACTTCAAACAAAGGGATATTGATCTTTCCGACATTAAGGAAATAATATTGACAGACAGTAATAGCTTTATGGAATTCCCAACATTATTTGACTCAGCATTGTCAAGTATATATTTAACCCGTATTTCACATGCAGGCCTTTGCTTCACAATATATAGGTATATGTAGTTTTGTATCGTATTTAGATTGATTCATTATTTAGTGCATTTATTAAGTTCAATGTCATGAAGTGACTTCCTTATGATGACCATGCAGGAGTTTTGTAGTTGCTGGGGTTTGATCCAGTTGTGATGGGAATTGGCCCAGTTGTTGCAATTCCAGCAGCAGTCAAGGCATATGGACTTCAAGCAAAGAGATATTGATCTCTTCCGTGATTAATGAAGTAAGCTCTACAGAAAATAATAATTTTATGGAATTCCCAACATTATTTGATTCAGCATTGTCAAGTATACATTTTAACCATATTTCATATGCAGACCTTTTCTTCACAATATGTGTACTGTGTCCGAAAATTAGAATTGGATCTTGATAAAGTGAATTCCAACGGAGTAGAGATGGCTTTTGGTAACCCACTTGGTGAAACGGGTAAGATTAGTGAGAAAGCCTGCTCAATCTCCAGTTTCATAGATGGTTGTTACATTATAACGGTCTCGAGGCTTTTCATGTGAAGATCTTTAATAGTTCTCTGTTTGAAGACAATAAATGAATGGTTTTGATTATAATTCTGATATATGACAAAAAATTAAGAATGGGCTGCTTAGAATTTGAACATCTAAATCCAAAATATAACATCTATTCTGAGTCCAAAATATAGGATTTGTTCTATGTATCTGCACCAACGAGAGAAATGTGCTCTTATAGTAGTCTAAGGTGAAAAGATGTGTCCCCTACATATGTAACATGCTAATCTATTTAATAAAAAAATTTTGATTTCTGAAGTTTTATGTCAAAAATGAAGTAAAAAACTCCTGATTTTTTATTTTTTTTAAATGATCATAATATAAAAATATGGTTAGTATAGAATCATTGGAAAATGTTAACAACTAGGGAGTGAACTAATGATTGGCTCACTACCTCTCCTTTTTTATCTATTGAATTTGACATTATTCTGATCCAACGTATACAATGGAAACACTGTGAGCCAATGATTGGCTGACTTCCTGGTGGTTAATATAAAAATATGGTTAGTATAGAATCATTGGAAAATGTTAACAACTAGGGAGTGAACTAATGATTGGCTCACTACCTCTCCTTTTTTATCTATTGAATTTGACATTATTCTGATCCAACGTATACAATGGAAACACTGTGAGCCAATGATTGGCTGACTTCCTGGTGGTTAATATTTACTCAGCTCCATCTTAGCAGGGGATCTTCAAGAACCTAGAGATTTGCACCTAAGTTTTTTTTAATTCCTTTTTATGATTAATAGATTTAGCTTACAATGAATCTAGTTTTTTTTAATTCCTTTTTATGATTAATAGATTTAGCTTACAATGAATCTATGTTAGTAAATATCTATCTATCTATGTAATGGATTTTCCTTACTCTAACGTTGTCAATCTGTACCTCTCTATGGATGGTAAATAATATACAGATAACTTGAAAAGAAGAAAGCAACTTGTATCATCTATTTCGTAATCTTAGATGTTCTATTCAGATAGTAGAAAATAACCATAACATTCTTGGCGGTTTGGGCTTCAATTACTTGCACAATGGATCGATCTATTTCCCCTTATCTCATGACTGTAAAAAATCTGCATGAATATTTTAAAACAAGGGTCGTTTTCTTGGCATCAATGTTTTAGGTGCTTTTTGTGTTGCCACATTGTTGCATGAAATGAAAAGGTGTGGAAAAGACAATAGATTTGGAGCAATTTCAATGCCCAGAGGTAGAAACCTAATTTCAATAGATTTATAGTTCTTTGTTTCTCTAATTTTACTTGTTTGAATGCTATTCGGTATTGTGATTATATCGGCCACTGGAATGGTTGCAACAAGAAGTTTTTGAGTGTGCGGATGTTGTCGCTCCCTTCAGCAACAGTAAAAAGTTCCTTACCATAGTCGATTGGTTTACAGTGCTGTTGGCCTTGTTTTCCACGTAAATCTGGCACTTTTAACAAATATTTATTTTAATTGTGCAATGGTTTTCAAACAATTTATTTTCTAAAGGTTGGATCTCTTCTTATCCAAGCAGGTTATGAAGTTTATGTCAATATGTAAGCACTAGGTTGTGTATCACTTTAATGGCAATCTAACTGGATGTTGCTTCCTTCAGAGTTCAAGAATGACTTTGTAATGTGGGGCGATGACTCTGTACGGTCCAATTTCTGTATGTAATCTAGCAATTTCTGGAAAGAATCTAGTACACGCTACTCATCAATCACAGAGGAAGCTTTGCATTGGCGGCACTTGAGATGAGACATCAAACGAGGCACTCATATCGATTTTTTCACAGTATGGAGAAATAAAGAAAGGTTGTGTTGCATATGGCAAGAATACAAACAGATCCAGATAATTTAATTTTTTGGCTAAAAGTGAAATTATTAAATGGAAACTTTAGTTTCTTGTAATTATGCCATCTGAAAGTTTTATATATTACTATATCTAGGTCGGTGATATCGTTTTATATTTCTACTCTGGAATAATTTATTTAAGCATCTGAAAGTTTTATATATTACTATATCTAGGTTGGTAATATCGTTTTATATTTCTACTCTCGAATAACTTATTTAAGCATGGGTTTCTCTTTTGTGACATTGAAGAAGTTTGTTGAAGTGACCAAAATGGGACTTGAGGATTAAAACATAAATACTGTTGTAAGGAATGAAATTGTGCATTTTTAATGGCTCTTGAGAATTTGTTGTTTTTCTGTAGTTCAAAGGATAGACTTTGGGTTCTTTGGAAAATTATAGTTTGGAATATTTATTTCTATTTTCACATGTAGGGAAGTTCAGTGATAGTAAAACTCAATTGAGGGCCAGAAGGAAAAAGCTACTTTACAACCTATACCATCCTCTCAAGTATAGTTGGAACCATAGGTAGGACCAGTTTATGCAACAATGAACCCAAACTATCCATCATATCCAAGCTCACAACTACCTCTTCCTACTCCACAAGCATGCCCTATTAGACTACTTTCATATGCTGCAGAATCTTCTTATGCTACAAAACCTTCATATGGACCTACATTTCTAGAAAAACCTGATCTCCTACTCATGGAGATATAGCATCTGCACAATACAACCCTAACTATAACCAATATACAAGATTTCAACCTCCACAGTATAGCTACCCAGGATTTCCTGCAATAGGTACCAAATTTGCACCTATCCCTCCATATTATGGCACCTCATGAAGTGATTCTTGATGACATGACGATCAAAGATTGTCCTCCTTGTTAAGGATTAAGGTTGTTAACCATGATCTCAGTACTTGAATCTCCCATTTTAACAAAGAAATAATCGAAGTTATATTTTAAACTTTTAGGACTTTAGAAGTGTTACTTTTTATAGGTATGAAGCCCGTGCTAGTCCCACACACACCATCTCCTCTCTAATACATATGTTTAGTTTTCATACTGAATTTACCTAAACTACAAGATTTTGAATCTTTATGGTTAAGTTATAATTTTTGTTTTCTTCCATTATATATCATTGGAGTTCTATATTAATTTTTTGGGATTTAGAAATGTTACATTCTAGAGGTATGCATATTCATGGAGCCCATGTGAGAGTTTTGCATTAGATTTCATGTTGGCTCCATCATGTTCAATCTCCTTGTTGAATTTATTACTCTACATGATCGTGATAGCAGTTATAATGCCTATTTTTGTCAATTTTTGCTATAGGTATATACAATTCTTAAGTTCTTCAGTTATTTCTCTGAACTGAAAACTTGTATTAGAGGAACCATAGAACATGACAAGTTTGGTTTTGTACTTTGGTTAGTGTAAAGTTTAAATATTTTTTTTTTAATCCAATTTTTTAGATAGTTGAGTGTATTAACCATGTAAACTTTACTTCCTTGTTCCAAAACCATTATTTTCTGCATCTATTGGATGATTGTTTGTGCCAACTAGGCCAATGAATCTTAGAATACTTTACAAAGTTTTATAATTTTAATTAAAGTTTTAGAATTATAAAGTTTCAATGTCTAATTTTTTGAAGGGTGCTAAGTCAATAGAAGAGCATCCTCTTTACAAGTAGGTGGTTGGTGGTTCGATTCCATGGTTCCCTAATATTTATAGAAAATGGTGAGGACCACTATTCATCCCTATACATGTATTAATAGCGAGGGTTGTTACACGGCCATCATAAAGTCATTTTTTATATATGAAATAGTGACCATTAATGAACGTTGCTCTCTTTCTCTTCTCTCTCTTCTCTCTCTCTCTCTCTCTCTCTCTCTCTCTCTCTCTATATATATATATATATATAGTTAGGAATATGAAAGGTTTATCACAATAAATCACTATTGTTTATATGAAATTGTGAAGGTCCTTATCCATCATTATAATAAATATTTCGGAGAAACCTTGAATGTCACCACAACACATACTTTTGGTGACACCACCTTTGGTGACGTTCAAGTTTTGGCTATAGATGTTATTTTGATCATCACCAATGAGCTTATGGTGACATTTGTCGACCCTCACTAAAATATAAAGAGGTGACTTTCAACTAACGTGGCAATATATATGGCTCAATAATCACGGCCATAAAATGCCCATAACCATAAATAATTCTTTTTCGGATGAAATGGTGACAATCATTATCCCTCATTATAATCATTATTCCTTACATGCCTTGAATGTCACTACAACACCTATACTTATGGTGACAATACCTTTCGTGACATTTAGTTTTTGGTGAGGAAAGCCATTTTAACTATCACCAATGAAGTTATGAAGACATTTATGGACCCTTATCAATGAACATTTTTGTTGTATTGTGACATGAACAATAAATCTTGGAATGATTAAATTGATTCATATTTCATACAAATATATTGATTAAATTGATGTTCCTTATGCTTACCTTAAACTGAACTTATTCAATGTTGGATCTCATTTATGTTTAAACCTTGTCTATGGGCAATAACAACATATAAAATTAGGGCATATTAAAGGGGTATTGTAGTACAATATAATATGTTCTCACCAACATTTTTAAGTACATTTTGTTTTTTTTAAATGTTTATTGTCTTCATAAAATAATACCCTTGGTTGATTACTGTTATGTCTCTTTTCTAAATTAAAGTTCATTTCCTAAAATAATACCTTAGTTTATTACTGTTATGTCTCTTTTCTAAATTAAAGTTCATTTCTTGGGTTTAGACTTGGATTTTATTAAGTAGGTACATTGTGGCATAAAATATTTCAACCTTAAGTTGTTTAAGATTTTTTTTCCAAGCTCTTGCCTTTTGTAGAAGTCATATTTCTCTTCTACATGACATCTTACTTTATCTTGTGGAGTATATAAGGATGTTGCCTCCACAAATTGTAATATTTAGAATACTCGTAGAGAAATAAGATGTGATATCTTCCCCATTAGTTGTTTTATGTTTTCCTCTAAATCATTTCATAGAACTCCTTTGACTTGTACATGAAAAAGTATGCCCACCTTTTTTAAGTTGTCAGCATGTAGAATTAAGTACATTGTGCTTGGGAATGATGGTTTTTTGTCAAGATCTTGGCAAAGCTTTGGCATTGATTTTGTGAAAGTAGTAAGAGCATGTTGAGACATGCTTGTAATATTTTAACGCTTTCAAGTTTAATTTAAAGTGGTTATTTTTATCCTGCACATTGCTAGTGTTGTGTTTTTTTCTTCCACTAAATTGGTTGTGTGTGGTATAGTACAACTTAGTAGTTATTTGTGGTTTACATCGATTTCGTATCAAAATAAGTGTATGCAATGTCAAGGCCGAAGAATTAATTTATTTAATTGTGGACAATTCAAATCTCTTCATATTTGAGCAAATCAAGAATATAAATTTCCAGATGACTGATGGAGAATTGAGAATAAACCTTATTATTTAGTGTTTCCCTATGGTTTTGCTACCAATGCAAGAAGGCTATTGGCACTTCTCACTATAAGAATTTAAAGTATCTACCTTCTATATCCTGTGGCATTCTTCCCATTGACCTTTCATAAATTGAGTCATCAAGGGCATTGATATTGGTATGAGTATGGTTGTTGCATGATGGAGTTGTTGATATTGGCACCTGATTGGCTATTGAGTGTGGCTATTGAGTGAGGGTTTTGTTGATATTGTGATGAATTTTATTGTTTCATAATGGTGATGGCAAGCTATTCTAGTGTTCAATATATGCTACTAATGTATATATAATTTATCAACTACGATGGCAACATTTTATAGCCTCCTTTTGCATATGAGTGGCTTGTAAAGCATTGAGTATAGCCCATATCTACTATGGATTTTGCACATTATTATTCTATCATATTAAGTGATGATTCTAATTTCGGAAGCATAGATTGGAGAATCAATCTATACACTATCACTTAACTTGGATGTTAGTCCTATACTATTGCAAAATAAGCTTCCTTATGGTTTTCTATTTGTTGGTTTGTGCTATGCTCAAGTGCTCTCTTATTAAGGGTAATTTTATCTAAATTTAAAGCTTATTATTTTTAGTCTGCATTTCATCAAACATTGTATGAATAATGGGAAGGCTACTACAAGAAAATACTATGAATATTCTGATAGAAAAGAGTTGCAAAGAAATAAACAAATTATATATAGATGACCCCATGTTAGTAACCATATATTCAAAATTGGGTCAGCTTAGTGACCACTTTGGCTATCAGATTCATGAGGGGGGCTTGTTACAGTAAGTTATAATGATGACTAAATACATATGTTTCTTTTACAGATTTGAGTAGGATTTCCTCATTTTGCATGATATTTCTAACATTGTCTTTACTTTAGAAAATAAATGCAGCATTGAAATATAATAAAGAGAAAAGGAAGTGAAGAGAATAGATCAAAGACTTTTTTGTGTAATGTTATTTGTTGATTTTAATTTTTATAGGAAGAGATTGTTAGCCATTGCAAATTAATATTTATATAAAGAATTTGATGCTTTCCTTGGGATAATCTGTATTATTACAAAATGGTTTGTATTATTATAGGGTGGAAATGTGAAATATTAAAAAATTCCTTTTTAATTGCAAAATATGTGATGATAAATGTCATGTCAGCTTCTGTATCCTTAAAGTTAACTGCATCTTCATTTTACTTTTGGATCATCATTTATTGTTTTAATCATATTCAAAGTATAGATACTTTGTATTTCTAGACACTCTTAATTGTTTCAAATCAATTGTATGTCTGAAAAACTACATTATAATAGCTCATGGATATAAATAAGAACTTAAATGCTCTTTCTTTAATAAAATATTTTCCACAATTTTACAAAGTTTTAAAATTTATTAAAGTGGTAGAATTTAAAATTTATAAATTTTAAAGATCTAATTTTTTAAGGCATGCTAGTTCAATGGAAGAGCACCTGCTTTACAATTAGGAGGTTGGGGGTTCAATTCCATCAAGCCTTGATAGTTGAAAATAATGGAGACGATCAATTTTTAGTGACATAGTCTCTTTTGACCATCACCATTAATCTTATGGTGAAATTTTTCCACTCTAGCCAAGATATAAAATGGTGATGGTAAATGAATGGCATCAAATATATGAATCAATAGTGACGACCATGAAATATCCATCTACATAAGTTGTTGTTATTCATATGAAATGGTGATGGTCATTCTCTCTCATTGTAATCATTATTAATGACAGACCTTAAATGTCACCACAACACCTATACTTTTGGTGATGTAGTCTTTTCTGACATTCAATTTTTTGTGATGGAGGCTCTTTTGGCCATCACCAATAAATCTTATGGTGACATTTTTTGACCCTCACTAAGATATGAAATTGTGACACTCAACAAAGGTCGTCATATATAGGCATCAATAGTGAGGACCATGAAAGTTCCATTACAACAAATTGCTTTCGTTCACATGAAATGGTGATAGTCACTATCCATTCTTATAATAATTATTTGTGAAGGACCTTCAATTTCATCATAACACCTATAATTTTGCTAACTCCACCTTTAGTGACTTTCAATTGTTTTGGTGGCAAAGACTAAGATCCATCACCATTGCTCATATGAAATGGTGACAATCACTATCTGTCATTATAAATCATTATTGTTGATTAACTTTGAATGTCACCACAACTTGCATACTGTTGGTGATGCCATCTTTGATGATTTTCAATTTTTGGTGACGGACCTCTTTTGACCATCACTAATGAGATTATGGTGACATTTATTTACTCTCACCGAACCAAGTCTTAACTTAAGAATAAAAAAAGAAAATTAATCTATCATGCATGAAGGAAAGACAATGTAATCGATAAATGCATTCCAAAGAGGCTAGATGCATTGACAATGTTCATTATATACTTTATGTGGCAATTAAGGAAATCATTATTGTGTTACCCAATTCATAAATCTATCCATAAACCAAAATTATTGAAACTTGTTGCTCCTGTAACAACCCTTGTTAAAATTTCATGTAACAAAAGTTAACGAAGGAAAATTAAGACCACTATTAAAGGACACTTATTCCAAGGTAAATTTTGGGCAAAGATATCCTAGTGGATATCACTAGATGTGTGTTTTGGCTAAGGAAAATTTGCAAAGGTTAAGGCAAAGGCATAAAAAGTAAAAATATATTTTTGTCACATTTATTTATGAAAATGAATGAAATTAGGAGAAAATGAAGATAAAATGTCACACGTTGAAGGTGAGGAGAAAAATGAAAGAAAATAAAAAAAATAGAGACCTCATTCATAAAAAATCCTCTCAAAATTAGTGGGAAATAGTTTATTAACATATTTTTAGTTCAAGTTAAGACCTCACACATTATTCTCTCTCTCTCTCACTCTTGGTCACTTAGAGTTTTCATGGAGGACTCTAGTTTTGGAGCAAGGAAGGAAAAGAAAGAAAAAGGAAAAGAAGGAAACACATGATTAAGGAAACACTTCATGAAAGAAGACATTGGTGTGGGGGGGAAATGTCAACATAATCTCATTGGTGACAGTCAAAAGAGTATTCGTCATCAAAAAATTAAAGTCACCAAAGGTGGCATCGCCAAAAATATAGGTGTTGTAATGACATAAAAAATCCGCCACCAATAAGGATCTATAATGATGGATAGAAACTCTCACCAGTTCGTATTAGTAATGGTGACGAACCATAGCCTTCGTCACCAAAAACTGAATGTCATCAAAGGTGACATCCCTAAAAATATAGGTCTTCTAGTGACATTCAGACTTCATCACCAATAATGAATTATAATGACACATAGCGACCATCGTCATTGCATATGAGAAATGGTGATGGACCATAGCCTCGATCACCAAAAATTGAATACGACCAAAGGTAGCATCGCCAAAAGTATGGGTTTTATGGTTACATTCAAGGTCGATCATGAATATTGATTATAATGATAGAAGTTGGGTAAAATTAATTGCTTAATAAACAAATAAAACAACTAATCTCCTAAACATTAATTATCAACCCGATGAGTGTTTTTTATTTCAAGGCAATGAGAAAAATATATGTATAACAATATGTGAAACTAAGATTAGTGCTATATGATTATGTTCTATACTATCAAGCTCTTTTAATAAGAAATAAAATGTAAGACTTGAATAATAAAACTAAAATTAAAAATAAGTAAGTAAATGACAACGAAAACAATTATGCTCATCCCACAACTTGAATCATTTCTAGATTAAACCACTCATTGCTAAATTGGAAATTTAATATATTGCATTCAACGGAATTCAAATGCTAATCTAGAGCAGCAAATTAAATGAAATCTAGAAATTAGATGAAATAACAAACGTGAAAAATGCACCAAATAAGAAATTAATTAAAATAAAGGAAATCTACTTCAAGGAAAGACAATTGAAATTCAATAAGAAAACACATAAATACACAAATTTACGTGTTCAAGGAAGAACCTTGTCCAAGCTAGTGGGCCCAACCGCCCAAGACTCAGTTCCACCTTGAGAAATAACACATATCAGATTAGAAATAGCAGATGTAGAACTCAATCGATAACTTCCTTCATTAAAACATACGAGAAATATAATTATAGCATAATGAAGTTATTAGCTTTGCCTCAAATTCAACAATGGTGCATCCTCTCATTTCTTGTCTCTTATATATTCACTTACATCCTATCTCAGAATTGTCCATCTCCTATCTCCTAATTATCTCTCAATTACCCTCTAAGACTCCTCCTATTCTCCTCATATTATCCTCCTCTCTTTGATCTCTATTCTCGTTTAAATACATATAGATTAAAGGGAAGTTACAACAAAGCTGCTTACAAAATGATTTCCATTACATATTTGGATTATAGAAAACAAATTGATCAGCATGATCATATCTGAAAGATCTTTTCACCAACATTGAGTAGAAACAAGTCGAATTTGGTATTGCAACTCGAAGAATTTGGAAAATGCCCGTAACAAGAAATCTGAGAAAATCGTCTTCGAAGAACCTTCCATTTCTCTTAATACATACCTAAGTTTTGAAAACTACTCAATGCAAAACTGACATGGTCAGTTCTAGACAAAACGAGTGTTTTGGATTTTCTAGATTCTCCTTCATTTGTTTGAAACATCCAATTAAAAACTATTTCTTCTTATTCCAGCAAATTTCTGAGTTGGAATATTTAATTGTGATTTGGCGATCAAATTTGCAATCTGGAAAGGATCTTAGAGGCTAAAATCATGAGTGATGTTACAACAAATCCATTAATAAACCATCATTGGTAAAACTATGCTTAATAGTCATCAACTTATTAAAAAATAAAGGAGAAAAATAGTATTTATCTATAAGAGCATAAATAATTATAAAATGGAATTATATGATAAATTATGATAAATGACGTAATAAATAATGGTAGAAATGGGTGAAATAGGCATTAAAAAGTGATAATAATAGTGACAAATTAGCGTCCCAACAACAGATAGTGACTGTCACCATTTCATATGAACAACAATGACTTATTGTGATGGATCTTGAATGGTGGTTACTATAGGTGCATATATACCTTGACGTTTGTTGATCTTCACCAAAAGCTTCATCGCTAGAAGTATAGATGTTGTGGTGACATTCAGGGTCCATTACGAAGAATGACTATAACGATGGA
The DNA here is from genome assembly GCA_000404065.3 of Pinus taeda. Taxonomy (NCBI): domain Eukaryota; kingdom Viridiplantae; phylum Streptophyta; class Pinopsida; order Pinales; family Pinaceae; genus Pinus; species Pinus taeda. Next base: position 206,983 of record APFE031347489.1, read on the forward strand.
CATTGACTGCCACCATTTCAATATCAACAACAACGATTTATGGTTACAGAACTTTGAGGGTCATCATTGTTCATGTGTATATATGGTGGCATTCATTGAGCATTACCATTTTATATTTTTGCTGAGGGTCAAAAAATGTCACCAAAGCTCATTGGTGATGGTCAAAAGAGCCTTTGTCATAAAAAGTTGATCATCACCATTCCATATGGATGTCAGGGCATGACGGAATGGAACCACCAACCTCCTACCTGTAAATCAAGTGCTGTTCCATTGAGCTAGCACCTTTTAAAGAATTATACTTTTAAAAATTAGACCTTGAATCTTCATAAAATTTAAATTCTACAACTTTCAATAAATTAAAGTGTTGACAATATTTTACTCACCAAGCAAAGCAGCGACGAAGCTCCAAATCCATAGCTAATGGTTATTGATGTTATAAAAAGTGGGTGGAGGGAAAAATAGTTATGCATAATAGAATGACTATGTTCACTTGAATAGTCAATTAGCAGTGAAACTCTAAAGACATTTACAACCTATAAATGTCCCATAACTAGTAAATGCACCAAATATTGCAACGGAAATTTCATAAGTGGATAGTATATGGAATAAGAGGAGGCATGGACCTCGAATGCTTGTACATCTTGGCAAGCGTTAGCACTCAGCACATATAGGTTGTTATGTATGTCTCTGTACTATCGGGCACATGTTGGCATGCCCTAGCATTACCTAACACACCTTCGCATTCATGACCTCACAACTAGAATTACAATTTTCCATGACTTGGGAACCTTACATTCACTACAACATCTTGACACTCCCTTTTTGTCATGCCCTATATTATTCTCCACAATGTCCAAGGCCGATGAGGAGATCGACAAAGGTAACCATAGACGAAGATTCTAGTTTTGTAGCTAGCCCTAAGAAATGGGAGAGGGTTGTCTATATGAAATAAGAGCCAAGATATGACTAGAATGTAAAGGATTTTAGGCTAGATGGCTAGGCTAAGGTGGGTTTTTGGAAAATTTAGGGACTTGGAACTTTGTCCACTAGTCTCTTGTTTGGCAGGGAATTTATGAAGGATTTAGGGACTTGAACTCTATCTAGTATAAAGCACCTAACATGTATGATAGAATCTCCCTGGAGTAGAGTACCTCCTTCCTATAAGAGTGTCCCTAGCTCAAAATATAGAACCCTTCTCTTTGTACACTTTTCTTAAAGGTAAATCTATGCACAAAATAGTATTAAGGAAAATTCCTAAATTAAGAAGATTAAGCATCTAATTTAAACTATAAAAGTATACTAAATATGGCTATATATAAGTTTGGGAAATATTGGACAAGAATGCTTGCATACAAAAACCATAAGATGCCTAAAATCGATGTGATTCTTTCATTATTACTATACCCTCACAACAAAACTGGAATATGTAGCATGTACCCCAAGGCTATATGCATGTGCAGAAGGCATAGATTTAAAGGATTTGCTGAGATGAAGTACTATTGAAGGAGAAACACCTTCATAGAAAGAGATAAAGTCTACTAAAAATTCAACCCATTTGCACACAAACCAAGGCTGCTACTAGGTACAATTCTCTGTTGAATGCAAACTACAATGTATTGCAGTGCTGTAGAAGAAAAAGCACCTTTAGTGCAACATAGATACAACTCTAAAAGATATTATCACATTGGTGAGGGGATAATAATGTCACCATAAGCTCATTGGTGACAGTGAAAAGAGCATTCATCACCAAAAACTGAACGTCACCAAAGGTGGCATCACCAAAAGTACAAGTGTTGTAATGACATACAAATTCCACTGCCGATAATGTTTTATAATAATAGATAGCAACCATTACCATTTCATATGAGCAATGGTGACGAACCATAGCTTCCGTCGCAAAAAACTGAACATCACCAATGGTGGCATCGCCAAAATATAGGTGTTGTAGTAACATTCGAAGTTCATCACTGATAATGATTTATAATGATGGATAACGACCGTCACCATTGCATATAAGAAATGGTGATGGACCATAGCTTCGGTCACAAAAAACTGAACGTCACCAAACGTGGCATCGCCAAAAGTATAGTTGTTATGATGACATGCAAGGTCCATCACAAATATTGATTATAATAATGGATGTTGGATAAAATTAATTGATTAATAAACAAATAAAACAACTAATCTCCTACACATTAATTTTCAACCCGAGGAGCATCTTTCTATTTCAAGGCAATCAGCAAAATATATGTATAACAATACCAACAACTAAGACTAGTTCTATATGATTGTATTCTATACTATCAAGCTCATTTAATAGAAATAAAATGTAAGACTTGAATAATAACACTAAAATTAAAAATAAGAAAGTAAATGACCGGAACAACAATTATGCTCATGACACAACTTGAATAATTCCTACATTAAACCGTGCACATTGCTAAATTGGAAATTTAATCTATTGCACTCAACAAAATTAAAATTCTAATCTCGAGTAGAAAATTAAATTAAATCTATAAATTGGATGAAATAACAAATCTGGAAAATGCAATAAACAAGAAATTAATTAAAAGAAAGGAAATCTACTTCAAGGAATGACAATTGAAATTCAAATAGACAAACACATAAATACACTAATTTACATGTTCAAGGCAGAACCTCGTCAAAGGTAGTGGGCCCAACTACCCAAGAATCAGTTTTGCCTTGAGAAATAACTGAGATCATATTACAAATAACTGATGTAGAACCCAATGGATAACATTCTTCGTTAAAACATATGACATAAATAATTATAGCATAATGAAGTTATTAGCTTTGCCTCAAATTAAAAAATTATGCATCCTCTCATCCCTTATCTCTTATATATTCTCCTACATCCTATCTAAGAATTTTGCATCTCCTATCTCCTAATTATCTCTCAATTACCCTCTAATTCCTCCTATTCTCCTTATATTATCCTACTCTCTTCGATCTATGTTCTCTTTTAAATACACAGAAAGCAAAGGGAAGTTACAACAAAGCTGCTTAGAAAATGATTTCTATTACAAATTTGGATTATACAAAACAAATTGATCATCAATATCATATCTCAAAGATCTTTCGATCAAGATTGAGAAGGAACAAGTCGAATTTGCTATTGAAATTGGAAGCATTTGGAAAATGGCTGCAACAACAAATCTGAGAAAATCATCTTCGAAGAACATTTTGTTCCTATTAATACAAACCTATGTTTTGAAAACTTCTCATGGAAAAACTAACTCAGTCAGTTCTGGACAAAACCCATGTTTCAGATTTTCTAGATTCTCCTTCATTTGTCCAAATGTCTAGTGCAAAACTATAGCTCCTTAATCGAGTGAATTTCTTAGTTGGAATATTTAATTGTGAGATGGAGATTAAATTTGAAATTTGGAAAAGACCTTGGAGGCTAAAATCATGAGTGATATTACAAAAAATTCATTAATAAATCATCATTGATAAAATAATGCACAATAATCATCAATTTATTAAATAATAAAGGCGAAAAATAGTATTTATCCATAATGGCATAAATAATTATAAAATTGAATTATATGATAAATTATGATAAATGACGTGATAACGAATGGTAGAAATGGGTGAAATAGCCAATAAAAAGCGATAATAATAATTACAAATTAGCGACCCAACAACGGATAGTGACTGTCACCATTTCATATGAACAACAATGATTTATTGTGATGGATCCTTAACGGTCGTCACTATTGGTGCATATATATCTTGACAATTGTTGACCATCACCAAAAGCCTCACTTCCAAAAGTATAGGCATTGTGTTAACATTTAAGGTCTGTCATGAATAATCACTATAATGACGGGCATCGACTATCACTATTTCAATATCAAAAACAACGATTTATGGCTATGGACCTTTGAGGGTCGTCACCATTTATGCATATATATGGTGGCGTTCGTTAACCATTACCATTTCATATTTTTGGTGAGGGTCGAAAAATGTCACCAAAGCTTATTGGTGTTGGTCAAAAGAGCATTTGTCACAAAAAATTGATCATCACCATTCCATATGGATGTCAGGGCATGACGAAATCTAATCACCAACCTCCTGCTTGTAGATCAGGTGCTCTTCCATTGAGCTAGGAATTTTTAAAGAATTATAGTTTTAAAAATTAGACCTTGAAACTTCATAAGTTTTAAATTCTACAACTTTCAATAAATTAAAGTGTTGGCAATATTTTACTAACCAAGCATAGAAGCATCAAAGCTCTAGATCCCTACCTAATGGTTATTGATGTTATGAAAAGTGGGTGGAGGGAAAAATAGTTATGCATAAGAGAATGAAATGCACCAAATGCACCAAATATCCAAAGGAAATTTCATAAATTGATAGTATGTGGAATAAGAGGAGGCAGGTACTTGGAATGCTTGTACATTTTGGCATCGTTAGCACTTCAAACATCTAGGTTGTTTGACATGTCTCTATACTGTCTGCCACATGTTGGCATGCCCTAGCATTCCCTAACACACCTTCGCATTCATGAGCTCACAACTAGCATTACATTCTTCCATGACATGGGAACCTTACATTCACTACAACACCTTGGCACTCCCTTGTTTTCATACCCTTTGATATCCTCCACAATGTACCAGGCCGATGAGGAGATTGATGAAGGTAATTGCAGACCAAGCTTTTAGTTTGGTAGCTAGCCCTGCCAAACCAAAGAGGGCTCTCTCGATGGAAACAGAGCCAAGAGATGACTAGAATGTAAAGGATTTTAGGCTAGATAGCTAGGCTCAAGTGGGTTTTTGGAAAATTTAGGGACTTGGAACTTTGTCCACCAGTCTCTCGTCTGGCAGGGAATTTGTGAAGGAGTTAGGGACTTAGATCTATCATGTATAAAGCACCTAACATCTATGACAAAATCTCTCTAGAGTAGAGTACCTCCTACCTAGAAGAGTGTCCCCAGCTCAAAATATAGAAGCCTTCACTATTGTGCACTTTTCTTAAAGATAAATATGTGCATAAAATAGTATGAAGGAAAACGCCTAAACTAAGAATATTGAGCATCTAAGTCAAACTATAAAAGTATACTAAATATGGTCATATATAAGTTTCTGAAACATTAGACAAGCATTCTTGCATACAAAAACCATAAGATGCCTAAAATTGATGTTCTTCTTTCATCGTTAATATACCCTCACAACAAAATTGGAATCTGTAACATGTACCCCAAGGCCTTATGCATGTGCAAAAGGTGTAGCTACTGAGATGAAGTACTATTGAAGGAGAAACACCTTCACAAACAGAGATAAAGTCTAGTGCAAATTCAACCCATTTGCACACAAACCAAGGCTGCTACTGGGTGCACTTCTCCGCTCAATGCAAACTGTGATGTATTAAAGTGCCGCTGAAGAAAAAACATATTTATTGAACCACTAATAAAAGTTTAAAAGATATTATCGCATTAGTGAGGGGCGAAAAATGTCTCCATAAGCTTATTTATGACGATCAAAAGAGCATTGATCATCAAAAACTGAATGTCACCAAAAGTACAAGTATTGTAATCACATACAAAGTCCACCGCCAATAATGATTTATAATAATGGATAGCGACCATCACCATTTCATATGAGCAATGGTGACGAATCATAGCCTTCGTCACCAAAAAATGAACATCACCAAGGGTGGGATCGCCAAAAATATAGGTGTTTTAGTGACACTAAAAGTTCGTCACTAATAATGATATATAATGATGGATAGTGACCATCACCATTGCATATGAGTAATGGTGGGGGACCATGGCTTTAGTCACCAAAAATTGAATGGCACCAAACATGGCACTGCCAAAACTATAGTTGTTATAGTGACATTCAAGGTCCATCATCAATATCGATTATAATGATTGGTGTTGGGTAAATTAATTGTTTAATAAACAAATTAAACAACTAATCTCCTAGACATTAATTATCAACAAGAGGAGCATATTTTTATTTCAAGGCAATCGGAAAAATATATGTGTGACAATACCAACAACAAAGGCTAGTTTTATATGATTGTGTTCTACTATCAAGCTCATTTAACAAGAAATAAAATGAAAGACTTGAATAATAAATATAAAATTAAAAATAAGAAACTAAATAATAGGAAAAACAATTATGCTCATGACAAAACTTGAATAATTTCTAGATTAAACCATGCACATAGCTAAATTGGGAATTTAATCTATTGCACTGAACAGAATTCAAATGATAATCTATAGCAGCAAATTAAATGAAATCTATAAATTGGATGAAATAACAAATCTGGAAAATGCAACAAACAATAAATTAATTAAAAGAAAGGAAATCTACTTCAAGGAATGACAATTGAAATTCAAATAAACAAACACATAAATACACTAATTTACACATTCAAGGCAGAACCTCGTCAAAGGTAGTGAGCCTAAATTTCCGAAAGTTAGTTGCGCCTTGAGAAATAACTCAGATCAGATTACAAATAACTGACGTAGAACTCAATGGATAAGTTCCTTCATTAAAACATATGACATAAATAATTATAGCATAATGAAGCTATTAGCTTTGCCTCAAATTCAACAATTTTGCATCCTCTCATCTCTTATCTCTTATATATTCTCCTACGTCCTATCTAAGAATTGACCATCTCCTATCTCCTAATTATCTCTCAATTATCCTTTAATTCTCCTCCTATTCTCCTCATATTATCTTCTCTCTTCGATCTCTGTTCTCATTTAAATACATAGAGAGCAAAGGGAAGTTACAACAAATCTTCTTAGAAAATGATTTCTATTACAAATTTGGATTATACAAAATAAATTGATCATCAAGATCATATCTGAAAGATCTTTCCATCAAGATTGAGAAGGAACAAGTTGAATTTGGTATTGCAATTGAAAGCATTTGGAAAATGGCTGCAACAACAAATTCGAGAAAATCATCTTCGAAGAAACTTCCATTTCTCTTAATACAAATCTAAATTTTGAAATATTCTCATGGAAAAACTAAGTCGGTCAATTCTGGACAAAACCCATGTTTCAGATTTTCTAGATTCTCCTTCATTTGTCCAAATTGTTAATGCAAAACTATGGCTCCTTAATCTAGTGAATTTCTGAGTTGGAATATTTAATTGTGAGTTGGAGATCAAGTTTGCAATTCGGAAAATATCTTGAAGGCTAAAATCATGAGTGTTGTTACAACAAATCCATTAATAAATCATCATTGGTAAAATAATGCACAATAATCATCAATTTATTAAAGAATAAAGGAGAAAATTAGTATTTATCCATAAGAGCATAAATAATTATAAAATCGAATTATATGATAAATTATGATAAATGACGTGATAAAGAATCATAGGAATTGGTGAAATAGGAATTAAAAAGTGATAACAATAATGACAAATTAGCGACCCAACAACAGATAGTGACTGTTGTTAGCACTCAAATCTACCTTAGGCTGAAATAAGGTAAAACTCAAGGCTACATCAAACCACGCTCAACCTCGTAGCTAGCCCTACGAGGACAGGAGAGGGCTCTCTCTGGGTCAATATCATAAAAAGGTAATCAATGAGGCTCGAGATGACTAAATTTGTAATTAATTTTAGGCTAGGTATGAAGTACAAGGAGTTTGAAATTGATTTTTTAGAGTTTTTGTTGAATCTAAGGGAAAGGAAATTTTGGGTATGGGGATGAGACACAGTTTCTATAGAGGTCTACTTGGGGCAAGGTAGGTGATTGTCTTGATGCTTTCAAAGAGAATGAATGGCGAGATTTTACTGGTGAGAAGTTAAGGAGAGCAAGAAGCTTTCAAGGATTCTCCATAAAGAGATGAAAACATGGAAAATCGAACAAACTTAAAGGCAGAGCATAACAAATTATGGATTCTACCTTAACACTTCATTTGTTCAATTGCAGAAGATGAGAGAACGAAAATTATACACATAAAATACTTAAAAATATTGAAAGAACCACGCCATCAACACATAAAGCCACATGAATCCCAAACATTGCTGCAAAACCCTGGTCTTTCCTTTGCCAAAAATGCGGAAATGAATGTACAATAGAGTTTCAAGTGTTTCCCAAGAGTCCAACCCTGAAAATGACTTAGAAAATAAATAATATAGGCAATACAACCCATTCTCTTACATCTAGGGGTCGAGCTCATCATCCTAGGAGCTGTTTCAACCAACTCTAAACAAAGCACTACAATCTAGGCAGTCAAAACAACTTGCCTCTATAAGGTAGGAAACTAATTTATTCATTAAATTTTCACTCTCTCGTGAATGAATCTTCTAGAACAAGTAACTAAGTGTCAAAATTACATCATTTTCAATCATTTACATCAAGAGAAGTCAAAAAGTACATCACAAATCAAAACTCGTCAAACAGGCCGAATTTCTGAGATGAAAAATGAAAAATTGGCCAAAAATCTCTATGTGCTGCACGCCTGAGCTCTATGCACCGTGCGCATTTCAGCCTGCTTTTGGGGCACTTTCCGACATCCAAATAAAGGTCACGATAAGTGGTTGGAAAGCACTGGATGTTTACTATCTAGCCCAAGTGTAATTTCTCAATGTGGAGCTCATTTGCCCCCTCAAAATGTCATTCTCCAGGAAGTACTTCCTACTGGTGCAAAAGGTGGCAGAAAGGTGATTTTCATGGTGTTTTTGGGCCTTTTGATCACCCAGAACTTGATGGAATGCTTTGGAAATAGCTGAGCATGCATAACTTACCATGAAAAACTCAAAAATATAATGTTTTCCTCGAGCAAGTGTCCCAATCATGAGCGCGCGCGTCGACGCGCTACGCATTGAGCCAAAAAACTTGTTTTTAGGAAAACAAATTTCAAAATGACAAACATTTCTTCGAAATTGCTCAAACTCAGAGTGAAGACCCTCCATCATGTATTGTGCCCTCCCAATGAAGCTTCAGCCAAGATTTAGAGTGGATGAGGCTTTTTCCACCATTTTAGTGCTTTGGTCAATCACCTCTTTAGAATTTTCATTTTTCCTTTGTAGACATGCAGACGAGCCCAATAATGAGTTTTCATATGACGAAGGATGTCTTTGTCTCTGTTTTCCTTTGCCAAAAATTTCTCCAGATGAATGTTAACACGGATGAGCATAGACTCTTGATTAATCAGTGTCATATCACCGGGTCTCTTTCGGGCCAATTCTCAATCCTCACGGATTTGCCGTAGCTCATAAACTCTATGCTCATCCTCTAGCTATTTTTTACGCTACTCTAAGTCATTTATCACCCACTTATCCATTTGCAATTTCTTTCTCAGCGAGTCATTCTCAACCTTTTGATCTCGGATGATCTCCTTTAGCTCCGAACTAGGAGAGCTCGCATCAACATCAATGATAGTGAAATCCATCTCCGGGCCTCCTGAAGGACCCTCATCATGCATAGGCCTCTTTCCCCTGTCCTGGATCTATACCTATGCTGAAGAAGAAGGCGAGACCCCTTCCACATGATGTGGAGATAATACTCGCTCTGCTGATGAAGTGAACGAGACCCCTTTCACCTGATGTGGAGATACTACTTGTCGTGTAGATGCAAATAAGGCCTTGTGGCCTCGCTGGTATGTCACATATGATGGAGCACTTATATGCTCGGTCTCAAGAATGTCTGGCTAGTGTGAAGGCTCTCCCTCATCATGAAGTATCTCGGGAAGCGGCTGAGGTGATGTGAAGAAGTCACGGGGAATGAAATTCTCCCAAGTAATGCCCTGCTGTGTCAACTGATGTATCACTATGATCTTGATGAGCGCGTGATGATATATAATTCTATGCTGTTGTTCTGGGGTCTTCCTTTGTACTAAAGTCACCATCTTCTCTATGTTGCGACACATGAAATACAGAATGTTCATCATATGTACCCTCGTGAAATGCATCAACAAACAAACATGGTACGCATAGAGACACAAGAATCTGCCCTCGCAACTGAAATATCGAATGATGAGTTTCATCAATGGTGCAAACTCATCCCTCAGGAATCTGAAAGGAAAAATTGTGCTCAGGTGTCTCATATACCGAGGTTTGATGTATGGCTCATAGTAGAATTTGTCTAACTGCTAGTGATTGTTCCATTCCTCTCTTACATTTGGTATCCCGGTGGCCTGAGCAATAGTCTCAGGTGACAAAGTGAAATTTACTCTGGCGAGGTTTACATGGCCATCATGTAAATGTAGAACAAATAAACGAACTAACTCAGGATGATGTTCGGTTTGTGAGATCATCTCACAGTATTGGAAACATGATCTACGCTGAAAACAATCCATTGCAAGTGGGCAAGCCTGCAATTGAGCAAAAGAAGTAGGCTCCTCCCTGACATGCTAACCACCTTTTCCACTTTTGTGAAACCTCCGTGGAACATTAACCTCAGCTGTAAAATCAATGTCATACTCCTGCTCATAGATTGAATCCGTCTCTAACATGACTTTGAAAACAAGATATCTAGAATATGTATGCTGATATATAAAACTGTGTGTGAAATTGAATGCAAACTGCTCTTTGCTCTAACAATGCTGTGACCAAGGGGAAACAAATTCACAAGGGAACATTAGGAAAGGGAAAACATTAGGGAATTAGGGAATTTGGAAATAAAATGTAATTAGGGAAGGAAGGGGAAATGTAAATAAAGGATTAGGGTTTTAGGGTTTTGGGATATTAGGTAGGATTAAGGTGTTTTTTATAGAGGTGGGGGATTAGGATTTCAGGGATTGTAGTGTAGGATTAATGAGGGAATTAATGGGGAAATATGATGGGTGAATTTGGGAATGAGGAACAAAGGGAAATGGTGAAAAATACAACCTTGGTAACGCACTGCTTTCAAATCCTATAGCACCTTTTATATTGACAAAGGGAGGGCTTTCAAAATCTGATCTCCATGGCAATCATTCACAAACCCATCACATTCACCATTAAAAACAAAGAAAAGGCAATGGAGGCGAGCCTACCTGACAAATTTATGTGAAGAGGAGGCGATTTGATGAGTTTTTGAACTAGTTTCGGGCTCCAAACTGTAAGCGACGCGCACCTTGCCTAGTGCGTCGCACGCTTGTAAATTAACACTGGCAATTGGAGCCCAGTGTGCCGTGTGCAGCCAATGCATCGCGCGCCTTGTCCAGTGCGTTGCGCGCCTGAAAGTTAAACCAATCTCCACCCAAACGCACAAATTCAACTTGGAATGATTTTCGTCACCCTTGGCACGTACAATGATTTGAAAATTCATTGAAATATCTTTATAAAGACTCCAATTTTATTTTTTCTTGGTCCATAACCCACTTTCTAATGTTTCGTCTTGGACACTTTTTCAGGATTAACAGACTTCTGACTTTTTGGTTTCCTCCTTAAATTTGGTTGAAATAATGATTATCTTTGACAATTTTTTGCAGGGATAGCTATGATATAATCTCCCAAAGGAGGCCAAGGTTGCACTTGGACAATTGAAGAACTGAAATTTTTGAAAATTTATTAAAAAAATGAAATGTCGACTTATCTTCAAAACAAAGTTTTAAAGAGAAGTCCTAATCTATCCGTATAATGATAAAAATATTTGAGATAACCACCTATCGAGGGCCTCCCTCTGGCTTGCTAGCTTTATTAGACTTTGCAAAACCAAATTAACTTAACCCTAGACCTAATGACCGAGAACAATTATCATGACCTAGAAATTGAACAGGGTTGTAAATGACCTTTCGAGACTTGATTTTTATGAATAGACCAGAGCCAGCAGTGCCAAGCACGAGGGGAATGAGTGACACAAACCATTTCGTTAGATTTATGGCATGCGTAACGAAATGAAACTAATCGAAACTGATGGCACACCTAAACATGAAATGCAAAAACGAGTTTTGATCTCTAACGAAGGGATAGCTAGACCGACTCTAAAATTGGCTCCAATGGGGATGGTAGCTCCTTGGAGATGCCAAGAACAACAGATCTCTATAAGAGCTAGACAGTGCCTTCATCCATTGGGCTATGGAGTAATTATTTCAACACAAAATTTTGACAATTTGACTAAAAACCGAAGACCACTTTGACCAAAACTGACTCGAAACTAAAAGGACTGAGACAACTGACTTGACAAACTTAAAACCAACTAACATCCATTTTCAGAATTTTAGCCTTCACCGCAAGCCCCAGACTTAAGATGAGAAGTTAGTACACATGTGCAATAAAATAGAAGTAAAACGATATATACAATGATGATGAAATGAGCAGAAAATATTTAGAAGTGGTATCGCTTCAACAACTGACCATTAATCGGCCCTCCAGGACACTCATCTCCATTCATTTCTTTAAGAAGAAAAGTGTTTTGGCCACGATACACTGCAATCTTGTAAGGACCCTTCCATAATTTTTCAAATTTGTCGTACTTTCCTTTGTCTTCATGTCAGGCATCCCAACTCAAAACTACCTCATCTAGCTGAAATGTGTCTGCTTTTGCCTTCCTTTCATAAATCTTTTTGATGCGCTCCTGCAACTTGAAAGTATGTTGAAATACCTCCTCCCGTGTTTTCTGTAAATGAATCATCTAATTAATCCTTCTGTGCATAGGATATTCCTCACTACTGGCTTCTTGAAGCAATTTGACTACCGGGACAACAAGCGAAGTAGGAAAAACCATGTTTGTCCCGTACGCCAACTCGAAAGGAGACATGCCAATAGACTTTTTCTGACTCACCCTATCAGCCCATGGTGCATTCACTAATTTCTTGTGCCAGCCCTTTTTATTAATTTCCAGCAATTTCTTAATGATATTAACCAAAGATTTATTAGATGACTCCGCCAATCCATTTCCCTAAGGATGTTATGCGGTTGAATGTCCCAAGCTGATTTTGTACTTATAGCAAAACTCGACCATCCCTTTTCACTTGAATGTCGTTGCATTATCTGTGATTAACTTACTTGGACACCCAAAACGTGACAAAATATTGGTTTCAAGAAAAGAGATAATTACCGCATCCGTGGCTTGTCGAGTAGGAATCACTTCAATCCATTTCGTGAAGTAGTCCGTGGCTGTCAATATCCATCTATGATGTCCTCACAATGCCAGAGGGATTTCCCCGATGAAATCCAATCCCCACATCTGAAAAGGTGCACTAATTTCAATTGGTTTGAGAGGCAAAGGCTGTAGTTTTTGCTTCCTTTTGAAAATTTGGCATTCGTGACAATTTTTAACAGCCTTATATACATCTAAAAATAGCGAAGGCTAATAATAACCGTCCCTTATAATCTTATTCGTTGTGGTTTTCCAAAACAGATGGCCTCCACAGTCTCCTCTATGAAAGTCTTCCACAACTCTTTTGGCTTCCTCCTCTACCAAAAAATTCAATAACATTCTACCAGGGTCTTTCCAAAACAATGCAAAATCTAGTATGCAGAATTTTGTAGCTTTTAATTTCAATGTTCTACTCTTATTTCTAGGCATTCCGGGAGGTGAAGACAAATTCTGAAGTACATATAAAATTTCAGCATACCAAGGGGAAGAAAGAAACATGTCAGATACCTGAACTGATGAACTCTCCTCATCTTCATCGGACATGGCAGCAATCAAATTTATATCTAGAACCTGCAGATTCGTTTCATCCATTAACTTGGCAAGTCCTTGTACTTTGATTAGTTTGGTTTGTTTAATCTCCACACCATACTCCAACAACGCAGCAATCCACTTACCCCGCCTTCCTTTTGGATCTGCTTGTACCAAAATATCTTTAATTGTTGCGTTAGGAACATAGGCTATAATGTGGCAATGCAATATATATACACGGAAATCTTTCAAGGCCTTTACAAGCCCAAGTGCTTGTTTCTCAATAATGTTGTATTTCAATGCTCCATCTCTTATAATCTGACTAAAAAGGGCAATGGGATTTTCAACTCCTTCCCTTTTCTACATTAATACAGCTGCCAAAGTGTGGCCAGAAGAAAATGAGAACAAAATAAAGTCCTGCGTGTAGTCTGGGCTGATTAAAATAGGAGCTGAAGAAAGAGCTAATTTCACTAAATTGAATGATTTCACTACCTATTCTATCCACTTTACGTGACTGTCCTTTTTCAGCATTCTCGTGATTTCTCTAAGATGCTCCGCTAGATTTGGAATGAAGCGATGCAGAAAATTCAGTTTACCATTAAAGGAATGTATTTATTTCTTGTTCCGGGGCTGTTCAATTTTCTGAATGGCTTCAACACGTGGAGGGTCAACATGGATGCCATCTTTCGATATGATGTGGCCAAGGAGCTTGCCCTCATGCTTGGCAAAAAGACTATTTTTCAGATTCAGCGAAATGACATATTTTCTGCACTTTTGGAAAACAACTTTCAAATGATATAAATGTTCTTCAACAGAATTTGAAATGAGAGTTAAATCATCAAGGTAAACAACTAAAAATACATCTTTCTCATTCGCGAAAGCCATGTCCATTGCACGCTGAAAGGTGGCTCCTGCATTCTTCAAACCAAACAACATTTTTGCATAATGAAACATTCCCCACGGAGTGGTAAACACAGTTTTGTCACGATCGTCTTCATGCACTAAAATTTGATTATATCCTGAATAGCCGTCGAGTAGGGAAATTCTTGATGCTCCAACTAGTCACTGCAATATGCAGTCCATTTTTGGTAGCGGATAATTGTCTTTTAATGAAACCTTATTCAAATTTCTGAAGTCAATACATAAATGGATATCACCTGTTTTCTTTCTCACGAGCACCAAATTTGATATCCAATCTGAAAATCGGATAGGCACAATGATTCCTGACTTATATAATCTGTTTACCTATTTTTCAATCGATGGTAGCAGCTTTGGATTGATTCTCCTCAACTTTTGACGAATAGGCTTCTGATTTGATTTAATGGGGATAGTATGTTGAATGATATTAGTGTCATATATTTTTAAATCTGAGTAATCCCATGCAAAAACATCACAAAATAAAGAAAACAATTTCACATACTCTGCCTTTACCTTTGGTGATAATGACTTTGATAATTTTACCATCTTGGGATTCTCAGTTGTCCCAATATTTACCTCTTCAACACCCTTTTCAGTTGGCCTCAATGTTGGTTTACGTGCTACATCATTTTTGTCGAAGAGTTCCTCCAAAGGGATCAATCCCTTAGGAATTATGTTATCTTTAAGTTGCAGTATTTCCATTTCATTTATTTGTATATCATCACTACCATCATCATGTTCTGTATATATGGAGGTGTCTTTGAACTTACCCTTATTCTGCAGAAAATGATTAATCTCTTCGTCATCCTGAAAGACTTGGCAACATTGTTGATTGTCTGGAACGGTGGGACGATGTTTCACATGAATCTCAAAATTGTTGCTGGAATTCGTCAGAATTTTTAAGTTGCTTGCTGCCTTAGCAAGTCCATCAGCAACATCGTTTTGTATCCGAGGCACATATGTCAAGGTATGATAAAAAAAATAACTTCAGAATATCTAAGACTACATTTCGGTAAGCTCTCATGCGAGGATGCTTGGCTTGAAACTCACCCTTAACCTGCTTTATCACCAACTTTGAATCACCATAGACTGCAATCCTTTTCGCTTTCAGATTTCTAAGGATCTTAAGGCCAGCAATTAGAGCCTCATATTCATCTTCATTATTAGAACAATCAAATGCTAGCTTGTAGGAACACACTCTCACTTTGCTTGGAACCTTATCCATAGTAGAAAATGGACTACGAATCCAAACACCAATTCCAGCACCTTCACTACCTACTGCGCCATCAAAATCCATGGTCCAAAGACCATCTTCATCATCCTCTAAATGCTGAAATTGCACCAGCTCTGTTTTTCCTGTTTGCTGCCCATTTTCTTTAGCTGATTGCTCCACAGTAGTTTAATTTTCTCTCCTTTCTTTTTGCATAACTTCTCTAAAATTCTTAGTGATTTCTGGTATATCTTCCACCTGAACTAATTGACTATCTATATCATTAAAACTATCAGCAAGCAACACAAACAACTCTAAATCGGTATGTACATAATTTACAAGATGATTGGTTGGCTTCTCTTTGCTGGTTATCATGTATTTCATCTTTTGCTCTCAATATAACTTTCTCATTTGACCAAAGACTAGAATTGTTGCGTAAGATAAATCTAACTGTAGTGTACCTTTCAATTTTGCCCCCCAAGATCTTGAAAGGAGCATCCCAAATCGCGGAGGAATGTCCGCCACAACCACATCCATCAAGACATTCTTCACTGGAGTTTGGTCTAAGCTAACAACCAAATGTTTTATGAGCACGATACACCTCACACAGCTGGAATCAAATGAATACAAATCATGATATTTCCTTGTAATGTCTAGACCTAGCTTTTCCATGATTGCCTTTGGCATCAAATTGTGCGAAACACCCGAATCGAACATAGCATTGTGCAATACATATTCATGCAATCTCAAACTGATATAAAAGGGAGGAACATCACTGTCAGGGATCTCACCATCTAATGCAGGCCAAAATATCAATTATGGCTAATCATCTTCAACATTTACCGTGTCAAACATTGTATAAAAATTCAAAATTTTGCAGACTTGACCACGATAGCTGTTGTTCTTCATGATTTCTGTCAAAGGAATGGATATTTTTAATTTGGAAATTTCATTTTCCAAACTAAATGCTGCAACTTTTTCAACTTCTTTGACTGGAACTTCCTTCTTATCCTTGATTATACTTGTTTGATTCACCTTTTCTGCTGATGATATTTTACTAGTTGTGGGATCAATTGTCTCTTTTCCTTTCTTCTGTGCTATGGGTGAATCTGTCTTTGGTGCTGTAGTTTCTTTTATTTTTTGAATTGGATTTATGGGCACATCTCGGTTTCTGAACGAGTACTG
Source organism: Pinus taeda (assembly GCA_000404065.3). Classification (NCBI taxonomy): domain Eukaryota; kingdom Viridiplantae; phylum Streptophyta; class Pinopsida; order Pinales; family Pinaceae; genus Pinus; species Pinus taeda. The sequence goes on from APFE031347489.1 coordinate 223,845, forward strand.
CTTCTGTTGAGTGGACTAGGCATTCAAATATCCTCTTTGGTAATCATCTAAATCTGCATCATTTGCTAAGATAAAATCTTCATCTTTCTGGGTAGCTGAACTTTCTACATACTCTTCATCCTCAGTGATGTAAATGGGCAGATCGTCAGGAGTAAAGAAGTGATTTTGATCCCCTACTACATCAGCATCATCATCTGAGTCTTCACTCACAAAATTCTGTAAAAGAGGAGTCTTAATTTGCTGCTCGGCTGCTGGCTCTTGTGCTCTTTGTTCACGCTGCTTAATTTTGAACTGTGGCTGTTGCTGGCCACAGTAATTTGGATTACGAATCTACATTCCTGATTTATCAAGGTTCATTCTTTTGAACATTTTTTCCATCTCACGAAGCCAAGGTGGTTCTGATGTAGGCTCTTCCTTTATAGTCACTCTTTTCTCTGCTTTCAACTGTTCTCTCTTATCATTCATATTCGCCTCAACACTAACGGAATTCTTTTGCATATCTTCTAAGCTAGGCGGATCTCTGTCTCATAGTGAATAAGCCATTTCCGGATCAAAATCGTCTGGGAATTTAAGAAAAGCTGACTTTTTAGATCGTCTTAAGTCATCTGGAATTGCATTATACACTGCATTAAATCTGATAATATAATCCTGAACGGACTCACCAGGATTATGCTTGATGTTGGTATACTCTGAAATGATTTGCAACAGATCTTTCGTCATTTCCCACTGATCTAGAAACAAAGTATCAAGTTCCTGTAATGTGTTGATACTCCTTTCTTGTAAAGCTCTGAACGATTTACGAACCTCTCCTCCAAAAGTCTGGGCAAACAATCTCATTGAAACATTTTCTGCATCAATTTCATGTAGGTCCAAAAAGTCTGTCATTCGTACAATATGTTGTTGAGCTGATATAATCTATGGTGTGCCATCGAATATAGGAACCTTGCTTTGATAATCAGCAGGCATAGGAACCAAATTCGTCGGCAAAGCAAGGGGTGCAAATCTGGCAGCCATGGCTCTCGGTGGATTTGCAGTCGGCCTTGGAGATGTTGGGGGAGTATGTGCAGTTGAGGTGTGAGGTGTATGTGGAGGTGTGTGCGGAGGAGATGCAGTTTTAGGCATGGAAACAGTGGATGAAGGCGAATTGATTGCAGACTTCTGATAAAAAGTAATAGGTTGCACACGAATGGTGGGAATGAAAGGAGGTTCAGTAGGATCTCTAGAGGTGGATGTCGTAATGGATGATCCAATGGTAACAGATGCAGTTTCTAGAAAATAAATGATATTCGTAACCTCAATTGTAGTTTGGAGCTGTCTTAAAATGAAATTATCAATAGACTTGTTAGACTTTTTGATTTGAAGAGCGGCAGTGAAATCAGGATTTCGAACTATAAAATCAAGAGAATTTTCAGACTTGGTTTTGAACAATGACAGTTCAAACTTCTCATCAAAAGCAAGTTCTTCAATATATTAAAAAAATTGTAGGACATGAATAGGATTTAATCACGGGAATCGCAGAGCTTTCTTGACGAAGGAGTTTTCGAATCAAGTTCGGATTTTCGTAGACAGGAGGTGGATTAGGATCTGGGTTATCTCTAGTATGTCATCTTGAAGCCAGTGTGTTTCGTCAAAAGATCAAAGGAATATAAGTAATTCACCCTATCGACTTCTAGACTCAATCATCCAAAGGTCTAGAACGAACAAGTTTACTGGGGTGATTTGCAAATCAAGTGCTCACAAGCTAACCAGAGATCGACTGAAGCAGCGTTTATCTACTTTCGCTTATGCATGGCAAAAGCATTTCGAAAGCTACTTGGCGTGAGTTTAGACTCCGTCTAAGATTCATGAAACAAACACATCATCAAGCAAACCATTGAGATTTTCCTTCCCCATTATGGTCGCCACTATGTTAGCACTCAAATATACCTTAGGCAAAAATAAGGTAAAACGCAAGGCTACATCAAACCACGCTCAGCCTCGTAGCTAGCACTACGAGGACAGGAGAGGGCTCTCTCCAAGTCAATCTTGGCAAAAGGTAATCAATGAGGCTCAAGATGACTAAATTGGTAATTAATTTTAGGCTAGGTATGAAGTACAAGGAGTTTCAAATTGATTTTTTGGAGTTTTTGTTGAATCTAATGGAATGGCAATTTTGGGTGCGGGGATGAGACACAGTTTTTGCAGAGGTCTACTTGGGGCAATGTAGGCATTTGTGTTGATGCTTTCAAATAGAATGAATGGCTATATCTGACTTGTGATAATTTAAGGAGAGCAAGAAGCTTTCAAGGATTCTCCATAAAGAGATGAAAACATGGAAAATCAAACAAACTTAAAGATAGAGCAGAACAAATTATGGATTCTACCTTAACACTTCATTTGTTCAATTGCAGAAGATGAGAGAAGGAAAATGATACACATAAACAACTTACGAATACTGAAAGAAGCACACCCTCAACATATAAAGCCACATCAATCCCAAACAGTGCTGCAAAACCCTAGTCTTTCCTTTGCCAAAAATGCGGAAATGGATGTACAATATAGTGTCAAGCTTTTCCCAAGAGTCCAACCCTGAAAATGACTTAGAAAATACATAATATAGGAAACCCAACCCATTCCCTTTCCTCTAGGTGTCTAACTCATCATCCTAGGAGCTGTTTCAACCAACTCTAAACAAAGCACTACAATCTAGGCAGTCAAAACAACTTGCCTCTATAAGGTAGGAAACCAATTCATTCATTAAATTTTCACTCTTTGGTGAATGAATCTTCTAGGAAAACTAAATAAGTGTCAAAATTACATCATGTTCAATAATTTACATCAAGAGAAGTAAAAAATGACATCACAAATCAAAACTTGTCAAACTGGCCGAATTTCTGAGATGAAAAATGAAAAATTGGCCAAAAATCTCTATGCGGGCCGTGCCTAAGCTCTATGCGCCATGCGCCTTTCAGCCTACTTTTGGGGCACTTCGTGACATCAAAATCAAGCTCACAATAGCTAGTTGGAAAGCCCTGGATGTCTACTATCTAGCCCAAGTGGAATTTCTCAATTTGGGGCTCATTTTCCCCCACAAAATGTCATTCTCTCGGAAGTACTTCCTGTTGGTGCAAAAGGTGCAGAAAGGTGATTTACATGGTGTTTTTCGGCCTTTTGATCACCCATAACTTGATGAAATTCTTTTGCAATAGCTGAGAATGCATAACTTATCATGTAAAACCAAAAAATATAAATTTTTCCTCCAGAAAGTGTCCCATTCATAAGCGCGCGCGTCGACGCGCTACGCTTTGAGCCAAAAAACCTGTTTTTAGGACAAAGTTTTTCAAAATGACAAAAAATTCTTTGAATTTGCTCAAATTCGGAGTGAAGACCATGCATCATGTATTATGCCCCGCCAATGTAGACTCGACCAAGATTTTGAGTGTATAAGGCTTTTTCCGTTGTCTTAGTGCTTTGCCCAATCGCCTCTTTAGAATCTTCATTTTTGCTTTGCAGACATGCATATGAGACCAATAATGAGTTTTCATATGACGAAGCATGTCTTTGCCTCTCTTTTCCTTTGCCAACAATTTCTCCAAATGAGTGTCAACACGGATGAGCATAGACTCTCGATCAATCGGTGTCATATCACCGGGTCTCTTTCGGTCCAATTCTCTATCCTCACGTATTTGTCGTAGCTCATAAAGTGTATGTTCATCCTCTAGTTTTTTATTACGCTGCTCCAAGTAGTTTATCACCCACTTAGCCATTTGCAATTTTTTTCTCAGGGAGTCATTCTCAGCCTTCTGCTCCAGGATGATCTCCTTTAGCTCCGAACTAGGAGAGCTCGCGTCAACATCAATGATAGTGAAATCCGTGTCCCAGCCTCCTGAAGGACCCTCATCATGCATAGGCCTCTTGCCCCTGTCTTGGATCTCTACTTGTGCTGAAGAAGAAGGAGAGACCCCTTCCACACGATGTTGAGATAATACTCGCTCTGTTGATAGAGTCAACGAGACCCCTTCCACCTGATGTGGAGATAGTACTCATCGTGTAGATGCAAATAAGGCCCTGTAGCCTCGCTGGTATGTCACATATGATGGAGCACTTATATGCTAGGTCTCAAGAATGTTTGGCTAGTGTGAAGGCTCTCCCTCATCATGACATATCTCAGGAAGTGGCTGAGGTGCTGTGAAGAAGTCACAGGGGATGAAATTCTCCCAAGTAATGCCGTGTTGTGTCAACTGATGTATCACTATGATCTTGATTAGCATGTAATGGTATATACTTCTATGCTGCTGTGATGGGGTCTTCCTTTGTACTAAAGTCACCATCCTCTCTATGTTGCGACACATGAAATACGGAATGTTCATCATACGTACTCTCGTGAAATGCATCAACAAACGGACATGGTACGCATAGAGATGCGAGAATCTTCCCTTGCAACTGAAATACCGAACGATGAGCTTCATCAATGGTGCAAACTTATCCCTTAGGAATCTGAAAGGAAAAATTGTGCTCAGGTGTCTCATATACCTAGGTTTGATGTATGGCTCATAGTAGAATTTGTCTAACTGCTGGCATTTGTTCCATTTCTCTCCTACATTTGGTATCCTGGTGGCCTGAGCAATAGTCTCTGGTGACAAAGTGAAATTTACTCTGGCGAGGTTTACATTGCCATCATGTAAATGTTGAACAAATAAACGAACTAGTTCACGATGATGTTGGGTTTGTGAGATCATCTCACAGTATTGGAAACATGATCTACGCTGAAAACAATCCATTGCAAGTGGGAAAGCCTGCAATTGAGCTAAATAAGTAGGCTCCTCCCTGACATGCTGACCACCTTTTCCACTTTTGTGAAACCTTCGTGGCACATTAACCTCAGATGTAGAATCATTGTCATACTCCTACTCATAGACTGAATCCGTCTCTGACATGACTCTGAAAACACGATATCTAGAATATGTATGCTGATATATAAAATTGTGTGTGCAATTGAATGCAAACTGCTCTTTGCTCTAACAATGTTGTGACCAAGGGGAAACAAATGCACAAGGGAATATTAGGAAAGGGAAAACATTAGGGAATTAGGGACTTTGGAAATAAAATGTAATTAGGGAAGGAAGGGGAAATGTAAATATAGGATTAGGGTTTTAGATTTTTGGGATATTACGTAGGATTAAGGTGTTTTTTATAGAGGTGGGGGATTAGGATTTCAGGGATTGTCATGTAGGTTTAATGAGGGAATTAACGGGTTAGTATGATGGGTGAATTTGGGAATGAGGAACAAAGGGAAAAGGGGAAAAATACAACCTTGATAACACACTGTTTTCAAACCCTACAACACTTTTTATATTGACAAAGGGAGGGCTTTCAAAATCTGATCTCCACGGCAATCATTCACGAACCCATCACATTCACCATTAAAAACAAAGAAAAGGCAATGGAGACGAGCCTACCTGACAAGTTTATGTGAAGAGGAGGCGATTTGATGAATTTTCGAACTAGTTTTGGGCTCCAAACTGTAAGCGTCACGCGCCTTGCCCAGTGCGTTGCGCGCTCCCTATGCGTCGCACGCTTGTAAATTAGCACTGGCGATTTGATCCTAGTGCGCCGTGCGCAGCCAATGCATCGTGCTCCTTACCCAGTGCGTCACGCACCTGAAAGTTGAACCAATCTCTACCCAAACGCACAAATTCAACTTGGAATGATTTTCTTCACCCTTGGCATGTACAATGATTTAAAAATTCATTGAAATATCTTTATAAAGACTCCAATTTGATTTTTTCTTGGTCCATAACCCACTTTCTAATGTTTTTTCTTTGACACTTTTTCAGGATTAATAGACCTCTGACTTTTTGGTTTCCTCCTTAAATTTGGTTGAAATAATGATTTTCTTTGACAATTTTTTGCAGGGATAGCTGTGATATAATCTGGAAAAGGAGACCAAGGCTGCGCCTGGACAATTCAAGAACTGAATTTTTTGAAAATTTATTACAAAAATGAAATGTTGACTTATCTTCAAAACAAAGTTTTGAAGAGAAGTCCTAATCTATATGTATAATCATAAAAATCTTTGAGATAACCACCTATCGAGGGCCTCCCTCTGGCTTTCTTGCTTGATTAGACTTTGAAAAACCAAATTAACTTCACCCTAGACCTAATGACCGAGAACACTTATCATGACCTAAAAATTGAAACAGGGTTGCAAATGACCTTTCGAGACTTGATTTTTATGAATAGACCCGAGCGAGAAGTGCCAAACACGAGGGGAATGAGTGACACAAACCATTCCGTCAGATTTATGGCATTCCTAATGAAATGCAACTGATCGAAACTGATGGGACACCTAAACATGAAATGCAAAAAATATTTTTGATCTCTGACGGAGGGATAACTAGAACGACTGTAACAACTACCACCATTTCATATGAACAACAATGATTTATTGTGATGGACATTTAATGACCATCACTATTGGTTCATATATATCTTGACATTTGTTGACTGTCACTAAAAGCTGCATTACTAGAAGTATAGGTGTTGTGGTAACATTTAAGGTCCGTCACGAATAATGACTATAATGATGGACATCGGCTGTCACCATTTCAATATCAACAACAATGATTTATGACTACGGACCTTTAAGGGGCGTCACTCTTCATTCGTATATATGGTGGCGTTCGTTGACCATCACGATTTCATATTTTTGGTGAGGGTCGAAAAATGTCACCAAATCTCATTGGTGATGGTCAAAAGAGCCTCCATCACAAAAAATTATCATCACCATTCGATATGGATGTCAGGGCATGATGGAATAGAACCACCAGCAACCTGCTTGTAAATTAGGTTCTCTTCCATTGAGATAGTAGCTTTTATAAAATTATACTTTTAAAAATTACACCTTGAAACTTCATAAATTTTAAATTCTACAACTTTCAATAAATTAAGGTCTCGACAATATTTTACTAACTAAGCAGAGCAACATCGAAGCTCTAGATCCCTACCTAATGGTTATTGGTGTTTTGAAAAGTGGGTGGAGGGAAAAATAGCTATACATAAGAGAATGGATATGTTCACTTAAATACTCAATTAGCAGTGAAACTCTAAAGACATTTACAACCTATAAATGTCCTATAACTAGCAATTGCACCAAATATTCCAAAGGAAATTCCATAAGTAGATAGTATATGGAATAAGAGGAGGCAGGGACATCGAATACTTGTACATCTTGGCATGTGTTAGTACTTGACACGTCTAGTTTGTTTGACATGTCTTCGCACTATCTGGCATGTGTTGGCATGCTCTAGAATTCACTAACACACCTTTGCATTCATGACCTCACAACTAGCATTACATTTTTCCATGACTTGGGAACCTTACATTCACTAGAAAATCTTGGCACTCCTTTGTTGTCATGCCCTGTGTTATCCTCCACAATGTCCCAGGCGGATGAGGAGATCGACGGAGGTAACCACAGACCAAGCTTTTAGTTTGGTAGCTAGCTCTATCAAACCATAAAGGGCTCTCTCTCTTAAATTAGATCCAAGAGATGACTAGAATGTAAAGGATTTTAGGCTAGATAGCTAGGCCCAGGGGGGATTTTGGAATCTTTAAGGACATTGAACTTTGTCCACCAGTGTCTTGTCTGGTAGGGAATTTTTGAAGGAGTTAGAGACTTGCAACTGCATCTTGTACAAGCCACCTAACATGTAAGATATAATCTCCCTAGACTAGAGTACCTCCTACCTAGAAGAGTGTCCCATGCTCAAAATATAGAACCCTTCTCTATTGTGAACTTTTCTTAAAGATAAATATCTGCATAAAATAGTACTGAGGAAAACACCTAATTAAGAATATTGAGCATGTAAGTCAAACTGTAAAAGTATACTAAATATGGCCATTTATAAGTTTTTGAAACATTAGATAAGCATGGCTGCATACAAAAACCATATGATGCCTAAAATTGTTGTGCTTCTTTCATCGTTACTATACCCTCACAACAAAACTAGAGTCTGTAGCATGTACCCCAAGGTTGTATGCATGTGCAGAAGGTGTAGATTTAAAGGATATACTGAGATGAAGTACTATTAAAGGAAAAACATCTTCATAAAAAGAGACAAAGTCTACTATGAATTCAACCCATTTGCACACAAACCGAGGCTGCTACTGGGTACAGTGCTCTATTGAATGAAAATTGCAATGTATTGTAATGTTGCTAAAGAAAAACATCTTTAGTGCAACACTAATAAAACTCTAAAAGATATTATCGCATTGGTGAGGGGTGAAAAATGTCATCATAAGCTCATTGATGACGGTAAAAAGAGCATTCATCACCAAAAACTGAATGTCACCAAAAGTGGCGTGACCAAAAGTACAAGTGTTTTAATTACATACAAAGTCCACCACCAATAATGATTTATAATAACGAATAGCGACCATCACCATTTCATATGAGCGATGGTTATGAACCATAGGCTTCGTCACGAAAAATTGAATGTCACCAAAGGTAGCATCGCCAAAAAAATAGGTGTTCTAGTGACATTAAAGTTTGTCACTAATAATGATTTATAATGACAAATAGGGATCGTAAACATTGCATATGAGCAATGGTGAAAGACCATAGCTTCAGTCAGCAAAAGCTGAATGTCACCAAATGTGGCATTGCCAAAAGTATAGCTATTATGGTGACATTTAAGGTCCATTATGAATATTTCTTATAATGATGGATGTTCGGTAAAATTAATTGCTTAATAAACAAATAAGACAACTAATCTCCTAGACATTAATTATCAAGCCGAGGAGAGTGTTAGAGTCGGTCTAGTAGCCCTCCACCAGAGATCAAAGCTCTTTGCATTTCATAATTAGGTGTCCCATCAGTGTGATCATGTTGCATTCTGTTAGGTATGCCATAACTCTGCTGGAGGAGTTTGTGTCTTTTATTCCCCTCCTGTTTGGCACTGCTGGTTCAGGTTTGTTCGAGTGAATAAAATCTTCAAAGGGTCATTTATCTTGTTTTAAATTTCGAGGTCTTACATCTAGAGTTGAGTCAATTTTTGTCTTGAGAGGTCATAAAGGACCTGCAGGCCAGAGTGATGTCCTTCATAAAGCATCATTTCAATAATTCTCATCATTGTACAGTTAAATTTTCACCTTGTTTTCAAAACTCTGTTTTTGAAAAACAAAGGTCATTATCTCATTTTTTGTAAAACTTTGTCAAAATTTCAAATTCTCCAAATGTTGAAGCACAACCTTGGTCTCCTTTCCCAAAGCATCTCCGAAGCCGTCTCTGCAAAAATTTTCAGAAGAAATCGTCATTTCAACCAATTTTTTCAAAAAAAAAAAGGAAACCAGAAGTCAGAGCCAATTAATTCAAAAAGTGTCAACATTCAAACATTACAAAGTGGGTTTTGGACAAATAAAAATCAAAAGGGAGCCTATAAAAGCACATCACTCTTCATTAGCAACTCATTTGCCTCTCACAAACCAAGAGAATCATTGCAAAGGCAATTTCAAGAGTCATTGAGCAAATTGGGCAGTTTTCAGGAGCGCGCTACGCATGAGCTGAGGCGCGCTACACACCCAAGGTGCGCTACGCATCAACGTGACTTTTCCAGTATATTTTTACTCACGCGCTACACACCAAAGGGGCGCTATGCGTTGGGAAAGTTGCACTATGCGTTGGGCTTTTCACCCAATAAACCGCCAGAAAGCTACCAAATCCTCTTTCCTCTCAAGAAATCTTTAGCATATGAAAAAGTCAAACAACAGTTCATTGGGTGCAAAGTCAGCATTACATTTCAGTCACTTTGCCTCCAAAACCATATCAGAAACCGAATCAGATTATGAACAGAGTGATGACCGTGATTCAACACCGAAGATAGACATGCCAAGGAGGCATCACAAGGGTGGTAAAGGTGGTCGGCATGTCAGGGAGGAGCCCACCTCTTTGGCTCATTTGCAAGCTTGTCCACATGCAGTGAGATGTTTTCGGTACCTACCATGTTTTGAGTATTGTGAGAGGATCTCACAAATTCAACATCACAGAGAATTAGTCCGCTTTTTTTTCCTACATTTGCACAATATTCATGTGAACCTTGCAGGAGTGGACTTCACACTATCACCCGAGATTGTTGCTCAAGAAACTAGGATACCAAATGTTGGAGAGGAGTGGAACAAGCGCCAGCAGTTAGAAAGATTTCATTATGAGCCATATATCAAACCTGGATGTATGAGACACCTAACTATTGTTTTTCCCTTCAGATTCCTAAGGGATGAGTATGCACCCTTGATGAGGCTCATTATTCCCTATTTCACTTGTGAGGGCAGATTTTCACATCTATATTCGTACCATGTCTGTTTGTTGATGCATTTCACACGGGTAAGAATGATAAACATTCCATTTTTCATGTGCCGAACTATAGAGAGGATGGTGCCCTTGGTACAAAGGAAGAGCCCAGCACAACAACACAAGAGCATTTATCACTATGCACTGATCAAGATCATAGTGATGCATCAGTTGGCACTTCAGGGTATTCCGTGGGAGGATTTCATTTGTCGCAACTTCTTCACGGTGCCACACCCACCTCTTGAGATTGTCCATGATGAGGGAGGGCCTTCACAGTAGTTTGACATTCATGAGACCGAGCATGTTGATGCTCCAGCATATGTGACATATCAGAAAGGTCCCAGAGCCTTATTTGCAGCTGCACGACGAGTACTATCTCCACCCCGGGTGGAAGGGGTCTCGTTGACTTCATCGACACAGCGAGTATTATCTCCACATCATGTGGAAGGGGTCTCGCCATCTTCTTCAGCACAGGTACAGGTCCAGGACAGGGGCAAGAGGCCCATGAATGATGAGGGTTGTTCAAGAGGTCAGGACACGGATATCATTGATGTTGATGCTAGCTTTCCTACCTGAGAGCTCAAGGAGATCATCCGAGAGCAAAGGGCCAAGAATGAGTCGCTGCACAAGAAATTGCCGATGGAAAAATGGGTGATCAACTACGTAGAGTAGCGCAACAAACAGTTGGAAGATGAGCATGAACTTTATTAGCAGTGGAAGATTCGTGAAGACCAGGAATTGGCCCGTAGGAGACCCGGTGATTTGACACCTATCGATCAAGAATCAATGCTCATCCGGGTGAACACTCACTTGGAAAAGTTGTTGGAAAAAGCCAATAGAGACAAAGATTTGCTTCGACACATGAAAAATCATTATTGGGCTCGCATGCATGTGTGAAAAGAAAAAATGAAGCTACTTAAAGGACGATTGGCCAAGGCACTAAAACGGAGGAAAAGGCCCGATCCACTCCAAATTTTGGCTGAAGCCTCCTTGAAGGAGCATGGCACTCAATGATACACCCTCAGCTCAAAATTCAAATAATTTGGAGCAATTTTGGTCAATTTTGGTTTTTTTTTTTTTTAAGTCAAAAACAGGGTTTTGCCCTCAATGCGTAGTGCGCTGCACGCTACCCTGAAGATGGGGAGGTCCATTTTACAAAAGGTCAGCATTTTTGGATTTTCCATGACAAAATACACCTGCTTAGCCACTGCCAAGACATTTCATCAGGTTTTGAGCCCCCAAAAGGTCAAAAAGCGTGCAAAAAATGACCTTCTGCCACTTTTTGGACACACAGGAAGCAGTCTTGGGAGATTTCATTTTTGGAGGGGAACACGAGCACCAAATTGAGAAATTCCACTTAGGTTGGACAATAGACATCTAGCCCTTTCCAACAAACCCACTTGTGCCTCATTTGGATGCCAGGAAGCACCCCAAACGTGGGCCCAAATGAGCGTTATGCGTAGAGAAATGGTGTGCTACGCATCAGGGAAAATTGCCGGTTTTTCACGTACAACTCACAAAAACGCAACATTTGACTAGTTTTTACTTTTGGAGGTATTTTTCATCCTCCTTGATGTAATTAATGTAATTTTATGTTGACATGACGCTTATTTATCTCTTATAGAAGATTCATTCATGAAAAGGCAAAACATTTAATGAATGAATTGGTTTCCTAGCTTATAGAGGCAAGTTGTTTTGACTGCCTAGACTCTAGTGCTTTGTTTAGAATTGGTTGAAACAACTCCTAAAATGATGAGCTCGACCCCTAGAGGAAAGGAAATGTGTTAGCTTGCCTATATTATGTATATTCTTAGTCATTTTGATGGTTGGACTCTTGGGGTAGCTTGAGACTATATTGTACATATATTATGAGCATTTTTGGGAAAGGAAAGACCAGGGTTTTGCAGCACTATTTGGGATCCATGTGGCTTTATGTGTTGATGGTGTGTTTCTCTCAAAACTTGTAATTTGTGTATGTGCATCATTATCTCTATTGAATCTTATGTTATTAAGCAAATGAAGTGTTAAGGTAGAATCCAAGAAATTGCTATGCTTTGCCTTTAAATTTGTTTAATATTCTATGTTTTCTCCAGTTTAAGGAGAATCCTTGAGACCCCTTGCTCTCCTTGTCCCCTCACCAGTCTGATCTATCCATCTCACCTACTTTAAGGCATCAAAACAATTGCCTATCTTTCCCCAAGTGGACCTCTGCAAAAACTGTGCCTCATCCCCGCACCCAAAATTGCCTTTCCCTTGATTTCAACAAAATCATAAAAAATAAATTCTAAACTCTTTGTACTTAATACCTAGCCTAAAATCAGTCGTCAATTCGGTCATCTCGAGCCTTTTTTATTATCTTTTTCGATTTTTCCCCGGAGAGAGCCCTCTCTTGTCCTCGTAGGGCTAGCTACGAGGCTGAGCGTGGTTTGATGTGGCCTTGAGTCTTTCCTTATTTCAGCGTAAGGCAGATTTAAGCGCTAACAGAGAGTCTCTTTATTTCAAGGAAATTGGCAAAATATATGTATACAATACCAACAACTAAGACTAGTTCTATATGATTTTGTTCTATACTATCAAGCTCATTTAACAAGAAATAAAATGTAAGGCTTGAATAATAAAACTAAAATTAAAAATAAGAAAGTAAATGACCGAAAAACAATTATGCTCATGACACAACTTGAATAATTTCTATATTAAACCGTGCACATTTCTAAATTGGAAATTTAATCTATTGCACTCAATAGAATTCAAATGCTAATCTAGAGTAGCAAATTAAATGAAATCTATAAATTGGATGAAATAACAAATCTAGAAAATGCAACAAACAAGAAATTAATTAAAATCAAGGAAATCTACTTCAAGGAATGACAATTGAAATTCAGATAAACAAACACATAAATAGCCTAATTTACATGTTCAAGGCAGAACCTCATCAAAGGTAGTGGACCTAACTTCCCAAGACTCAATTTCACCTTGATAAATAACTCAGATCAGATTACAAATAACTGATGTAGAACTCAATGGATAACTTTCTTCATTAAAACATATGATATAAATAATTATAGCATAATGAAGCTATTAGCTTTGCCTCGAATTCAACAACTGTGCATGCTCTCATCTCTTGTCTCTTCTATATTCTCCTACATCTTATCTAGGAATTGTCCATCTCCTATCTCCTAATTATCTCTGAATTACCCTCTAATTCTCCTCCTATTCTCCTCATATTATCCTACTCCCTTCGATCTCTGTTCTCATTTAAATACACAGAGAGCAAAGGGAAGTTACAACAAATTTGCTTTAAAAATGATTTTTATTACAAACTTGGATTATACAAAACAGATTGATCATCAAGATCATATCTGAAAGATCTTTCCATCAAGATTGAGAAGGAACAAGTTGAATTTGGTATTGCAATTGGAAGCATTTGGAAAACGGCCGCGACAACAAATCTCAGAAAATAATCTTTGAAGAAGCTTTTGTTTCTCTTAATACAAACCTATGTTTTGAAAACTTCTAATGGGAAAACTAACTTTGTGAGTTATGGACGAAACCCATGTTTCATATTTTCTTGATTCTCCTTCATTTGGCCAAAATGTCTAATGCAAAACTATGGCTCCTTAATCCAGCGAATTTCTGAGTTGGAATATTTAATTGTGAGTTGGAGATCAAATTTTCAATCTGGAAAAGATCTCGGAGGCTAAAATCATGAGTGATGTTACAACAAATCCATTAATAAATCATCATTGGTAAAATAATGCTCAATAATCATCAATTTATTAAAAAATAAAGGAGAAAAATAATATTTATCCATAAGAGCATAAATAATTGTAAAAACGAATTGTATGATAAATTATGATAAATGACGTAATAAAGAATGGTAGGAATGGGTGAAATAGGCATTAAAAAGTGATAATAATACTGACAAATTAGCAGCCCAACGAAGGATAGTGATTGTCACCATTTCATATGAACAACAATGATTTATTGTGATGGATCTTTAATGGTTGTTACTATAGGTGCATATATATCTTGGCATTTGTTGACCATCACTGAAAGACACATTGCCAAAAGTATAGGTGTTGTGGCAACATTTAAGGTCTGCCATGAATAATGACTATAATGACAGACATCGACCATGACCATTTCAATATCAACAACAACAATTTATGGCTATGGACCTTTGAGGGTCGTCATGATTCATGCATATATATGGTGGAGTTCGTTGACCATCACTATCTCATATTTTTGGTGAGGGTCGAAAAATGTCACCAAAGCTCATTGGTAATGGTCAAAAGAGCCTCCATCAGAAAATATTGATCATCACCATTTCATATGGATGTCAGGGCATGATGGAATCGAACCCCCAATCTCCTGCTTGTAAAAAAGGTTCTCTTCCATTGAGATAGTACCTTTTAAAGAATTATAATTTTAAAAATTAGACCTTGAAACTTGATAGATTTTGAAATTCTACAACTTTCAATAACTTAAAGACTCAGTAATATTTTACTAACCAAGCAAAGGAGCATTGAAGCTCCATATCCCTACCTAATGGTTATTGAAGTTATGAAAAGTGGGTGGAGGAAAAATATTTATGCATAAGAGGATCAATATATTCAATTGAATACTCAATTAGAAGTGAAGCTTTAAAGATATTTACCACCTATAAATGACCCATAACTAGCAAATGCACCAAATATTCCAAAGGAAATTTCATAAGTAGATAGCATATGGAATAAGAGGAGGCAGGGACTTGGAACGCTTGTACATCTTGGCATGCCTTAGCACTTGACACATCTTAGCTTGCCTGACATGTCTCCTTACTATCTGGCACATGTTAGCATGCCCTACTATTCGCTAACACACATTTGCATTCATGAACTCACAACTAGGATTACATTTTTCGATGACTTGGGAACCTTACATTCACTGAAACACATTGGAACTCCCTTGTTGTCATGCCCTGTGTTATCCTCGATGATGTCCCAAGCCGATGAGGAGATCGACGGAGCTAACCATTTTCCAAGCTTTTAGTCTGATAGCTACCCCTACCAAACTAGAGAGGGCTCTCTCTATGAAACCAGAGCCAAGAGATGACTAGAATGTAAAGGATTTTAAGTTAGATAGCTAGGCTCAGGTGGGTTTTTGGAAAATTTAGGGACAATGAACTCTGTGGACCAGTGGCTTTTCTGGCAAGGACTTTGTGCAGGAGTTAGGGACTTGGACCTCCATCTAGGATAAAGCACCTAACATGTATGATAGAAGCTCCCTATATTAGAGTACCTCCTACCTAGAAGAGCATCCCCTACTCAAAATATAGAACTGTTCTCTACTATGCACTTTTGTTAAAGATAATTATGTGCATAAAATAGTACTAAGGAAAATGCCTAAATTAAGAAAAGTGATCATCTAAGTCAAACTATAAAAGTGTACTAAATATGGCTATATATAAGTTTGGGAAACATTAAACAAGTGTGCTTGCATAAAAAAACCATAAGATGCATAAAGTCGATGTGCTTTTTTTATCATTACTATACCCTCATAAAAAAACTGGAATTTGTAGCATGTACCTCGAGGCTATATGCAAGTGAAGAAGGTGTAGATTTAAAGGATCTGCTGAGATGAAGTACTATTGAAGGAGAAACACCTTGAAGAAAACAGATAAATTCTGCTGCGAATTCAACCCATTTGAACATAAACCAAGGCTGCTACTAGGTACAGTTCTCCGCTGAATGGAAACTGCGATGTATTTCAGTGCTGCTGAAGAAGAAGCACCTTTTGTGCAACATAGATAAAACCTTAAAAGATATTATCGCTTTCGCCTCGTTTGTAGATGATCTCATCAATATAGGTAACAACTTCGATATTTGGAAAACCAAAAGTTGAGGTGCATAGATCATCTAAAATGGCATATTTTCCCATACTTTATTATTGTTTAGGAGTGTTAGTATATAAAATGAAAGGTACCATGTTGCGCCTTTATGTCACAGTCCAAGGATGTGAAGAAATACATCAAATATTAAATAGCGTGGTATAATTTGATTGTTGGTTGTTTTGAAACGGAATGGAATTCTCCTTGTGTGGGTTATAATCTAGTGGGTATAACTTTAAATAAGAAATTGATAGTTATGGGGTGGGAATTATCTCACAATTCATCAAAGGTCCCAGTTTTGTTCACTAGAAAGAAGCAGAGTGAGTCATCAATTTTATGGAAGGGAACACCCTATTCGCAGGAAGATAACTTGAAATTAGCCGGGCATATCATTTCTCGTCTTCTTGTACATGTGTGCTTTGAAAGGTTAACCACATCGAAAGACTCAATCACAGCTCTGGTAAAGTTTACAGATGTGAATCACTTTTGAGAAAAATCATCGCTTAATGACGATTGAGCATGGAATATGTTGAAGGATTCAATCTTGCAGCCAATCATAGAAAGGAAGTTGTTGTATCCATTGTATTTCCAACAATCCGACTCCAACCATAATGTGAAAGGCATGTTAATTGTGAAACCTCTTTCCCACTTTGTAGTATTGTTGCCTTGAATTCCAAGAGTCATCTGGATACCTAGATCCACAAAACTCATGCCAGGTAAATTTTTCATGATACAGTTGTGACCTGCTAGTTGGAAACATGTTCTACTATCCCTATAAAAGACAGTAAGTCAGAATATTATGAAAAGCTTAACTGTAATTTGATCATACACTATTGAGGTATTGCATTAAATAAACAATATACTATCAGTGCAGTAATGAAGAAATCAAAAATAAATGAATTTCTTATTCCTACAATAGCACCACTCTTCGAATTCTCTTATAAAGCACATAACCTACATGGCAAAAGCTTCCTAGAATAAAGTGCCTCCTACCTAGAATTATGTCCCCTGCTCAAAATATAGAACCATTCTCTACTATGCACTTTTCTTAAAGATAAATCTATGCATAAAATAGTACTAAGAAAAACACCTAAATTAAGAAAAGTGAGCATCTAAGTCAAACTATAAAAGTATACTAATATGAATCTATATAAGTTTGGGAAACACTATACAAGTATGCTTGCATACAAAAACCATACGTTGCCTAAAATCGACGTGCTTCTTTCATCGTTGCTATACCCTCACAACAACACTAAAATCTGTAGCATGTACCTTAAGGCTATATGCATATGTAGAAGGTGTAGATTGAAAGGATCTACTAAGATGAATTATTATTGAAGGAGAAACACCTTCAAAAAATAGATAATGTCTACTGTGAATTCAACACATCTGCACACATACCAAGGCTACTATTAGGTACACTTCTTCACTGAATGGAAATTGCAATGTATTGTAGTGTTTCTCAAGAAAAGCATCGTTAGTGGAACATGAATAAAACTCTAACATATATTCTCACTATGGCCTCAGTTGTATATGATATCATCAATATTTGTAACAACTTCGATAATTGAAAAACCAAAAGGTGAGCTACATAGATAATTTTAAATGACAGATTTGGGCATACTTTATTATTATTTAGGAGCGTTAGTATATAAAATGCAAGGTAGCATGTTATTTCTTTATGTCACAGGCGAAGGATGTGAAGAAATACATAAAATATTAAATAGCATGGAATAATTCGATTGGAAGTTCTTTTGAAATGGGAATGGAATTATCCTTGTTCGGGTTCTAATCTAGTGAGTATAACTTTAAATACGAAATTGATAGCTATGTGGTTGGAACTGTCTGATGATTCATGAAAAGTATGAAATTTTTTCACTAGAAAGAAGTAGAGTGATTCGTCAGGTTTATGGAAGGGAACACCCTATTCACAAGAAGATAACTTGAAATTAGTCGGGCATATTATTTCTCGTTTTCTTGTAGATGTGTGCTTTGAAAATATAACCAGATCAAAATACTATATAACAATTATGGTAAATTTTATAGATGTGAAGCACTTCTAAGAAACCCATATATTAATGACAATTGACCATGGAATATGTTGAAGGATTCAATCTTGTAGTCAGTCATAAAAAGGAAGTTGGCTTATCCAACATCTTTCCAACAAGCCGACTCTAACCATAATGTGAAAGGCAGGTTAATTGCAAAACCTCCTTCCCACTTTCTAGTATTGTTGCCTTGAATTCCAACATATTTATGGCTACTTAGATCCACAAAACTCGTGCCAGGTAAACTTTGCATGATACAATTTTGATGTGCAAGCTTGACAGATGCTCTAGTTTCCCTCTAAAATAGGGTAAGTCAAAATATTATGACAAGATTAACTGTAATTTGATCATACACTATTGAGGTATTGCATAAAATAAACAATATACTATCAATGAACTAATGGAGAAATCAAAATAAATGAATTTATTATTGCTACAATATTGCCACTTTTGGGATTCTCGGATAAAGCACCTAGCCTGCATGGTGAAAGCTTCCTAGAATAGAGTACCTCCTACCTAGAAGTATGTCCCCTACTCAAAATATGGAACCCTTCTCTATTGTGCACTTTTCTTAAAGGTAAATTTGTGCATAAAACAAACTAAGAAAAACACCTAAATTAAGAAAAGTGAGCATCGAAGTCAAAGTATAAAAGCATACTAAATATTTCTCTATCTAAGTTTGGGAAACTTTAAACAAGCATGTTTGCATACAAAAACCACAAGATTCCTAAAATTGATGCACTTCTTTCATCGTTGCTATACCCTCATAGGAAAACTATAATCTACAACATGTATCCCGAGGCTACGTGCATCTAATGAAGGTGCAGACTAAGAGGATATACTGAGATGAAGTATTGTTGAAGGAGAAACACATTCAAAACAATAAATGTAGTCTAATGTGCATTCTACCCATCTGCACACAAACCAAGGTTGCTATTGGGTACACTTCTCCCCTAAATGGAAACTTCAATATATTTCTTCTCTACTGAAGGAGAAACACCTTTAGAGCAACACAATAAAAATCTAACATTTATTGTCATTGTGTTGTCGATTGTAGAAGATGTCATCAATATAGGTAACAACTTCAATAATTGGAAAACCAAAAGGTTAGCTACATAGATCATTTGAAATGATAGATTTGGGCATACTTTATTAGTTTTTAGGAGTGTTAGTATTGAAAATGCAAGGTAATATATTGCATATTTATATCACAAACCAAGGATGTGAATAAATACATAAAATATTAAATCACATGGTACAAGTTGGATGTAGGTTATTTTGAAACAAGAATGAAGTTACCCTTGTGAAAATTCTAATCTAGTGGGTATATATTTAAGTAAGAAATTTATAGTTATGCAGTTGGAATTGTCTCATGATTCATGGCAAATCCCAAAGTTGTTCACTAGAAAGAAGTAGAGCGAGTTGTCAGATTTATGAATGGGAATACCCTATTCACAAAGAGATAACTTCAAATTAGCTGAGCATATTATTTTTCGTCTTCTTGTACGTGTGTGCTCTAAAAAGATAACCACCTCCAAAGACTCAACAACAACTCTAGTAAAGTTATAGGTGTGAAGCACTTCTAAGAAAACCCATCACTTAATGACAATTGCGAAAAGAATATGTCGAAGGATTCAATCTTGCACCTAGTCATAAAAAGGAAGTTTGGGTATCCACATCTTTCCATTAACAAACTGACTCGAACCATAATGTGAAGGCCAAATTAATTGGGAAACCTCTTTCCCACTTTGTAGTATTGATGCCTCTTGAATTCCAATAGGTATCTTGCTCCTTAGATCCATAAAACTTGTCCCAGGTTAACTCTGCATGATACAATTGTGACGTGCAAGCTTGATGCACACTCTAGCTTCCCTCTAAAGGAAGGCAAGTCAAAATATTATGACATGCTTAACTATAATTTGATAATACACTACTAAGGTATTCTATGGAATAATAAATATATTATAAATGCACTAAAGAAGAACTCAAAATAAATGAATTTCTTGTTGCTACAATAACGCCACTCTTGGGATTCTCCAAGGAGCCATTAATTTATACACATTTGGAATCATTACTTGTTCTGTAGAAGGATTAAGAAATGGTATTGATCACTCTTTTCCCTCCCATGGAAGGTATATACAAAATCAACAATAATTTGATTTAAAAGTGTGGTATATTCGTGACAAATAGTAGTTCGACTCTGCAACTCTAATTGAGTGGTAAGGAAATATTCAACTATATATCCCTAATCTCCTACATTGTAAATTTCTAGGTAAATGGCTAGCCTAAATCTGTCCATTGTCCACATATCCCAAAAAACCATGTATGTTTGGACTCTTGTTTTGTGAGAGAGAGGGAGGAGATCACATAAATAATCTATTATCAACAGAAAAAGTTAAAGCACAACATTTTATGGAGAATTTTTTAAATTTTATTACATACGTTGAAATTTTGAAAGGACAAAACTAAAGCTTTGCTCTTCTTCCACACTTCATAAAATATGCCCCTTCCAATGGAGATGTGGCCTGTAGAATCACAATCAACAAATAGAATATGAAAAGTCATTTTAATGAATTAAAGTAGCTTTGTTATACCTCAAGCAAATGGACTGTGAGAAATTGGATTCATTATCTACAAAATATTATATAGCAAGATCTAACCATATTTTTAACTGAAACAAAGCTAAATTGGACTCATGCTCTTAAATATATGACATAATGAGATTTAATGACATTTTCAACTCAAACAAAGGTAAGTTGAGTAATCTCAAGCTCAAAAATGATGGCATCTAACTTCTTAGTGGCAGCTACTATATATATCTAGAGAGAGGCTATAACATAAAGATATTTGTTATATGCAAAGATAAAAAAATGAAATGAATTTGAAATTTTGACCATCAACGATGAGTTCATTTCAAGGACTAGATCAAACCATAACATGGTTATCAAGATAATCAACTCACCCATGCTGGTAAACTTTTAGTAGTTTTGTGATAAAACGCAAACTGAATAAACTTCAAACAACATAAATTAACCAATGATATGCCTGAGGTTGGTTACCTAAGGATTATATCGTACTAAATTTAGGGCAACTTTAGTGGAACCATTATCGGCCTATTGAAGCTTTTGAATGTTTTGCAGGTTGTATCTACTAAATTTAGTCATCCCAACTCAACGGCCTATAAAAATGACTAGATATTTCTAATTCTTCACATATATTGAACCATCGAACCAAGAAATAAAAAATACAAAATAAGTAAATCTAAATAATAATGCTGGTGTAGAAAAAAGTGGGAGTTTTTATTGGGTAGGTAGACACACTGATGTTTTTGTTTGATTATTTGGAAAATTTCTAGCTAGTCATAAGGATAATTATGAGATTATGTTTTTTCAAAAAAAATTAAGTGAGGTAAGTGATAATCATGAGATATTTTTTTTGAATGATGCTATGTTTAAGGCTTTAAAGTAAAATATTTATTATTTCAGGGTTTTATGCCTATGCATGAAATAAAGGAATCTTGTTTATAATGTGGATCAAATTTTGATATTTAGTTAGCCTTTGTCTTCTTGACAAAGTTCCATAACCTTTTGGGAACATAATTCTTCAAGCTCTGTGGCAAACATGAGTCTTAGTATATTCGAGTCTAGAATATTTGAATCCATTTCCAATATTTCCTTTCAAATTAAATATAATTAGGGGTCTACATGTTCTATTGCTTCCTAGGAGATATAGAGACCAACCAATTGCTTGAAGAAATGTTTGAGCTAGGACCATTGCAATTTTCACCCTATGTATCAATCCAACTAAGAAATACATTCTACCACACAACATTATAGTTGGAGGAATCAAGAGAGATTTAACAACTAATTCTAGCTGATTAATGAACATGAATACGCAAATTGTGCCATCATAAACACAATCTCTTTATTTATTAGTGTTGAAAAGTGTGCAACAAGAAATGCTTGTTGAGATTGCAACAAGATGATGGAGCTTAGTGAAAAGAGTCGCCTTCACTAAGTGGGCCCGCAGGCTATTTTTGGCGCAAGTCTATTTTTAGACTATGTCTATTTTTAGACATATGGATCATGTCTATGGATTGCAGGTTGTTGTTTATGGATGATTGATCAAGTTGGGAAAATAGATGGACTTCTATTTTTAGATCACAGCGGAGTGACTGCTCAGTCTAAATATAGAACAGTCAAATATTATTAGCTCATAATAATATTTAGACTATAAACTTTGTCTTATTCTCTTGGAGCACTTCAGGATGAGCTACGGATGTGGTACATGCAGATCCCAGAAGGAAATACGTGGTTACCTATGGGATGACTAATATTTGCATGCAGGACTTCAGTTAGAACTCAAGTGAGTTGAGTTTAGTGGACTGGAGGTGCAGTTGATGGAGTTGTGTTCAGTTTAGCTTTGTTAAACTGGTTGTATTTATTCTAACTGGCAAATAGACTAGAGATGAGTTGGGTGAATTAGTTATTAATTAATTCACAAGTTATTAACTCATAATACAACTAATGAATACATCATTTAACTCAGTTGCATGGCAGTGCATGTTCAGTTCAACAGGGACAGGTGGTAGAAAATCAGATTGCTATCAGTTGTGACTATAGTTGTGCACCAGATCTTGCACAATCAAGGGATTGAGTATGCCAATGAGTTTGCCCACGAATTTGCCCACATTTTAGCTTATGCTCACATCCACAAAGCGTGAGTGACTATTTTGCAGGTGCAAAATGATTTTGGTGAGCCATTCTCATCAGTTCTTGAGCAGGTATTGAGCAGTGGAGGCAGGCAAGCAGTGGAAGAGATTTGGAGATCAGATCTGAGCTGTATTGTGTGTAACATAGGTGGAGATACTTGTGAGAAGTATTATGTTGTGTAATGTTACATGACTCAACCATTAATATACAGATAGTTGGGGTTTTTAGCGAGATGCTTTCCCCGGGATACATACTGTGTTAATGTGTGAATGCTCTTGATGTTTTATTTTATTGATGCTGCTATATTGATGATCAACGTAGAGGAGCTTATGTATTGTGTATGTATTCCGCAATAGTACATGATCAGGATAATCTCCATTGAATATGTGTTTATTATTCAAAATTTCTACAACTGTGACAGAGTACTTGAATCGTTGGCCAGAAGCATAGCTGGTCAAAGACTGCAAGGCTGCCACGACTATGAAGTTTTTGTTCGAACACGTATTGACTTGATTTGGATGTCCGAAAATCTTGATCAGCGATCGTGGTACACATTTCCTGAACGACACAATCAGTGTGCTAATAGAAGAGTTTCAGGTGTATCATCAGAAAAGCACACCATATCACCCACAAGCCAATGGGATAGTAGAAGCATTCAATAAAATACTAGAGACTGCGCTAACCAAAGTATGCAACACACATAAAAGAGATTGGGACCTGAGCGTACCTGCAGTACTATGGGCTTATAGGACAATGTGCAAGAAACTGATGGGACAGACACCTTTCTAGTTGGTTTATGGCGTGGAAGCTATCATGACAATGGAGTATATTGTGCCTAGTCTGTGCATAGCAGCACTCGCAGGTATGATGGACTGCAAAGAGAGGCTACCGTAGTTAGAAGAACTTGAAGAGGAACGGTTCTTGGCTAGCTTCCATCGATAGGTACAAAAGCGGTGGAAGAAGGCCTAGCACGATCGCCATATTAAGTTGTGCACCTTAAATATAAATGATTTAGTATTACTATATGACAGTAAGTTTGATAAATTCCTAGGAAAGTGCAGAATGCATTGGTTTGGATCATACGTTGTTAAGGAGGTCATAGATGGAGGCACGGTACAACTGGTAAAGCTAAACGAGAACCTTTCCCAAGCAAACGGAATGGCAGTCGATTGAAGCCCCACACGGGTGGCCCAACTATCTGACTAGCTGGCAAAAGCATAATCTTTGTGCTCCAAGTAGCCGGATGAAGGTGCAGGACTATAAACAAATGCATAGGATGTAGGAACAGGTCCATGGAAGCAGTTCTGACAGCACAGTCTTGGGACAATAGATACAGGAGATTCAACAGGCAACCATTCAATGCGCTGCCGACCTTGCAGTTGTTCGAGCAGCGTTGGAGGGACTCCACGCGAAGATCTCTGCACTGATAGAGTGACTTGAGGGCGAGTCACGATGTTTATGTTGGGGGCTTGTTGGGCATGGAATCCCCTTAAGGCATGTTTTGGGGCTTAAAGCCCAAGTTTTGACCAAGTCTATTATAAAGACTCCGTGATTTGGGGGCACAGAGCGCGAAGTCATAATAGAGTCACAGAGTTGTTTGCCATTGCTTTTGTAATGTAATGTCGGCTTGAAAGATTCACCCATGGTCCACGGACCATGGGATTGTATAAATAGAGCGAGGCTCTAAGTGTAGAAGATAGTGAGAAAAGGAATAGAAAATAAGCATGATGAGTCTAAGAGCTTGAGTTGAAGTGTAAAGTGTGTCTTGGGTCGTAGAGTAGGAGAAGGCTCTGCATCTGTGTGCGTAGAGGCCTAGTAGTCTGCAACTGAGTGCACAGACCCCTGCAATTGAGTGCGCAAGGTAGGTCGAGTCTGTAACCATGGGAATAATTAATAAAGAGAAGTTTACCATATTTTTGTGTATCTTTTCCTGCTTTATGTATTATTGGGTATAATTTGCAAGCTAACTGTTTATTTGCTGTGCGAACTTATATGTATGTACTGTATAAATAAATATAACATAAGGCTTCTACTTACGCGAAGATAACTAACTGGTGTAAGAAGGCAAGTAAGATCTCAAGTGTTGTTATATTTATTTATACAGTACATACATATAAGTTTGTGCAGCAAATAAATAGTAAGCTTGCAAATTATACCCAATAATATAACACAAGGCTTCTACTTACGCGAAGATAACTAACTGGTGTAAGAATGCAAGTAAGATCTCGAGTGTGATTTAGGGAAATAGTGAAAAACGTTGCTCCAGGAGCGCAGAAGCCCCACAACCCATGGTTAGGGCTACACGAAGGTGAATCTATCAGGGTGAAAAGGCCAGGGAAGTGCGCGAAGCAACCTGCGTGTAGGGACTAGTTGTTGGACCAAATCAACCCCTCAGACATCTCAAGGGTGCATAAACTTGGTTCCAGCACCCCCCCATACTACTTCGAGTGAGACCTCAATTCGTGGACTGTTGCCAAAAGGGCTAATAATATAGGGATTTGTTTGGCTCGTTTACTCTGAACATGGGTCAGGCCCCAACAAGTCAACAACAATAGTGATTGTTTTCTATTCTCAATTGTGGAGCCCTCCCAACATGTAGGCCTAACAGGAGTACCCCAGAAGTTTCATTAAGCGCACAAGATGAATGTTGGGATGTGTTGGTGCACTAAGATGACTTTATAAATCAATCTTAATCCAACATTAATATGTCAACCTGAGATTCATCTTTCTATTTCAAGGTTGTGAGAACTATCTGTGCGATAACAATTAGAGATTGGAATGCAGGTAATTAATCCTGTTAGCACTTGAGATTTCACCTAGGCTGAGATAGACAAACCTCAAAGCTACATCAAACCATTTCACCTCGTAGCTAGCCCTACGAGGTATGAGAAGGCTCTCTCGAGTCAAACTCGGTGGATTTTTCAATAGGATGAGTTGACCAATTAGAAACACTGATTTTAGGCTAGTAAACTGATAAGGAGAGTTGATTTATAGTTTTTGGGGTTTTTGGTGGCAATTGGAGGGAGTGCAATTCAGGGTGCGGGGATTGAGCTTAGTTTTTGCAGGTGGGTCTTTGGGGCAAGGTAGGAGTTTGTGCTGATGCCTTTAGCTGAGATGGATGATCAAGGAGGAAAGACAAGAAGATAAAGAAGGAAAACAATGAATTTGAATCCTCTCTAGACAGTGGAAAACATAAATATTAAACAAAATTGAAAGCTGAGCATGGCATGCATGAATTCAAACTTTATCACTTATTTTGTTTAATTAGCAGCAAGAGAATAAGAGATGGAACACATAGACACACTTACAATGACAAGTAGGAAACACACCATCAACAAAATAATCCACAAGAATCCACAATGATGTCTGCAAAACCCTGGCCTTCCTTTTCCTCAAATTGCAGAGATACAAGTAAAATATACAATAGAGCTTCTCCCTCTAGAGTCAAACCATGAAAATGAGTAAGAGAAGGCATAATATAGAAGATATAAATCCTTTCCCCACCTCTAGGGGTCGAGCTCAGCTTCCTAGGAGCTGTTTCAACTAATTCTAAACTAATCACTAGATAATAGGCAGTCAAAACAACTTGCTCTAAAACTTAGGAAACCTATCCATGCATTAAATATTTACCATTTACATCAAGGAAACTTCTAGAAGTGTTCAAGGAGAGTAAAAGTATCTAAGTACCATGAAAATTACACAAAAATCCATCATTTACATGCCTCAAAAGTCAACCAAGGTGAAAACAGTGTTTTGCTGGCCGAACTGGTCAAAACAGGCAAATTTCCTTGACAGGTCGCACACATCACTCTGACTGGTCGTGCACATTCACAGCTCTGTTTGAGGGCCTTCCCGGTGTCTAAATCAGGTGAAAGATAGCTCGTTGGAAAGTTCTGCGAGTCTACTTTCCAAACCCACCGGAATTTTTGAATTTGGAGATGATTTGACCCCTCAAAAGTCATTTCTCCCAAGACAGTTTTCTGCAACTCAAAATAGGGGCAGAAAGTCAAAATTTGCATGCATTTTGAGCTTTTGGAAGCCCGAATCTCCATAAAATCTGAAACCCATCCATAGGCAAGTGTATTTTTGCATGAAAATTCCAAAAATGCAAAGTTTTCCCCGTTCTGAGTTGCCCCCATGTATGGTCGCGCGCAAGGTGAGACCAGTCAAATGGCCAAAACCTGTAAAATTCCCAAAAATACCAAAAATGCCTCAAAACTCTCAAAATTTCTTGGGTTTGCTGCTAGGAGGAGGCTAAGGAGTATCATGGTGAGTGAGAGAGGCCTTAGCCAAGATACGAAGCGGGTTGGTCTTCTTCCTCCCTTTGAGAGCCTTGGTCAACCTCCTTTGAAGAATCTTCATCCTTGCCTTACAAACATGCATCCTTGCCCAATAATGATTCTTCATGTTCTTTAGTAGCTTATTTTCTTGGTTGGCCTTTTCCAACAACCTCTCTAAGTGTGTATTCACCCGGATAAGCATGGATTCCCTCTCCTTGGGCAGCAAGTCATCGGGCCTCCTACGGTTGATGACTCGATCACTTCGAATCCTCCACAGCTCATCCAACTCTTTCTCATCCTCAAGTTGCTTGTTGCGCTGCTCAAGATAGTTTATTGTCCATTGGGCCATGTTGAGCTTCTGCTGTAACAAGCGGTTTTCCGCCTCTCTCTGTTGGATGATCTCATGCAAATCTAAAGTGGGGGAGCGAGCATCAAGATCAATGATGTCAACCTGTGTGTCGCCGGCTCTCTCCTTCTCTACCTTGGGCTGTTTGCCCTCCCGTACTGCTAATGGAGAACGCGAGGTCCCTTCCACCTGGTGTGGAGATAACACTCACTGACCTGTAAATGATGATGGCGAGACCCCTTCCACTTGCTGTGGAGAAAGTACTCGCCGAGCTGCTGCAAACAAGGCCCTCGGGCCTTTCTGATATGTAAGCTGTGGTGAGGAAGCAACATGTCTCAGAACAGTGATCTCACGCTGGTGTGAAGGACCTCCCTCCTCATAAATGGCCTCTGGCTCTGGTTATAGTGGCCCTGTAAAGAACTCATGAGAAATGAAGTCTGCCCATGGAATGCCCTGCTGACTCAACTGATGGGAAACAATGAGTTGGATGAGACCATGATGGCACAAACTCCTATACTGCTGAGTTGGGGACCGCCTCTGAAACACGTACACCATCCTCTGAATGTCCTGGAAGAAGAAAACCGGGATGTTCATCATCCTCACTCAGGTAAAGTGCATCAACAGGCGAATGTGATAAGAGAAGACCTGTGAAA
>APFE031347489.1:252089-272604 GCA_000404065.3 Pinus taeda
CCCTCCTCATGAATGGCCTCTAGCTCTAGCTGTGGCTGTGGTGGCGCTGTAAAGACCTCATGAGAAATGAAGTCTGCCCATGGAATGCCCTGCTGACTCAACTGATGAGAAACAATGAGCTGAATGAGACCATGATGGCACAAAATCCTATGCTGCTGAGCTGGGGACTGCCTTTGAAACATGGATGACATCCTCTGAATGTCCTGGAAAAAGAAAACTGGGATGTTCATCATCCTCATTCGGGTAAAGTGCATCAACAGGCGAATGTGACAAGAGAAGACCTGTGAAAATCTTCCCTCGCATGTAAAGTAATGCATGATAAGCCGCATGATCGAAGCTTACTCTGCCCGGAGGAATCTGAAAGGAAAGACCCCTGACAAGTGACTCACAAATGCTGGCCTGACATATGGCTCAAAATAAACAAAACCCAGCATTTTGCGCTTGGGCCACACCTCACCCACATTCGGTATCACGGTAGCCTTTGAAATCATCTCCGGAGATAGTACAAAATTCACCCCTGCAAGAGTGACCTGCCCATCATGAAGGTGTAAAACAAATAAATGTGCCAACTCCCTGTGATGCTGAATCTGAGCAAGCCTCTCACAGAACTGAAAACATGACATATAACGGAAACCATTCATTGCCAAAGGATAGGCCTGCAATTCTGCCAAAGAGGTGGGTTCCTATCTCCTATGATGACCACCTTTGCCCCCCTTACGAGGCCTCTGCTGTACCTCCACCTCTGTAGATGATGAATGGTCATCACCTTGCTCATAAGTCTCGGTATCTGACATGGTTTTGGAGCAAGATGGGCAAACTGAAGGATAAATTGAACTGCTGCCTCTACCTGCAAAAATGCTGAGAAGTATGCTGTTTTCAAGGGGAAAAAATGATAAGGGAAATGTTAGGGGAGGGATTTTTAATAAGGAATGGGAAAATATACAAAAACAGGGATTTTTAAAGGAGAATTCACAAAATGTTAAACATATCATCTCATCTTCCATCATTAGGAAATCATTTGCAACGAAATACTTTATTAGGGTTTAATCATAGGGGAATAAGACTTCTTTTACATCTTGTCATAAGGGAAACAGGATTTTAGGGAAGGGGTAAAGAGGAAAACAGGGGTTGGTTTTGGGGAGGCACAACAATATTCTTTTGCAGACAATAATTACAGCAATATGTCCATTTTATAAATATACACAGCTGCATCTTTCTTGTTTTTTCTATGGATATACAACAGCAGCATGCCTTCTTTTTTTCAATGACTATACACAACAATATCTCTTTTGTTCATATTTGGTCGTTTTGGCATATTATTGCTCTTTTTTCTTTTTACATAGCATTTTTATATTTTTTGTTATTCTTTTGTTTTCCTTGCTGTTGTTCATTTAGTTTGCTTGCTGTGGGGAGAGTATTAGGGTTTGGGTAGAATTCATGAAAGGGCATTAGGGTTTTGTAAAGGGTTTTGGGGAGGGATAGGGTTTTAGGAATTTGGGATGGGAATTTAGTATTTAGTGCAAATGAGATAAGAGATAGATATATTACAACATTTGTGAATTGAATTTCATAGGAAACAAGGAGGGAATAAAGAGGGACTTAAAACCTTGAAAAAACACATAAACCCTAGCATAATGCCTACATTAGCAGCAGCCAAACTAATCCATTCTCTTGCAATCTTCAATGATAAAACCATTAGACACATCATTATTTTATCATCCCTTAGCATCATTTATTAATTTAGAGCCTACCTCGATTGATTTAGCACTTACGAGGGTGATTTGATCGATTTGGAGGGTTTATGGACAAAACAGGTCGAGTGGTCGCACCCCTGTTTTGAGTGGTCGCGCCCCTGCTGAGTGGTCGCACCCTTTGGAAAAACACACTGCAGAGATGGCTCTGAGTGGTCGCGCCCCGCCCAACTGGTCGCGCACCTAGTTTGAGTGGTTGCGCCCCCTAAAAATGAACCCGACTTGCTGCAAATCGCCTTCTTGACTTCTCACTTGTGTTTTGTAAGCTTGCAAATGCATAATGAGGCTATGTAGAGGGAAATTTAGTCTTTATAGGTCCAAATTTGAAAAAATTAAATCACCAAACCCACTTTCTAATGTTTTGTGCTTTGACATTCACTTTAACACTGTTTTAAGTTCACTTTCCCTGAATTTGATCTTTTGAGTGCTTTAACTCCGTTCTTTTTGCAGGTTGACTATCTGATGGACTCTGGCGAGGAAACCAGGGTTATTGCCGGCATTCTGAAGAATTTTGAAAAATTTCCTTATTTTTGCAAATTTCACATGACCTTGGGTTTAAAAACAGAGTTTTTAAATCCAAGGTATAAATGAGCTGTAGTTGATGAAAAATATCAATGGAACATATTTACATACCTCCTTCTGGCTTGCTGGAGACTATTAGACCTTTGACTCATGACCTTGCAGTGATTTTGACCAAAACCCTATACCTAGACTTGGGATTTCAAGACAAAAATAAAACAAGTGTAACACAAGCTCGTTGAAATGATATGACCTGATCCAGCAAAGCCAAGAAGGGAACAAAGACCAGCTCCTCCATCAGTGTTATGGCATGCCTAACGGGATGCAAAACTGATACTGATGAGACACCTACCTATGCATATGCAAAGAGCTTTTGATCACCGATGGAGGGCTCAAGACCGACACTAACAAATCCTAAATCCTAACTAATCGTTTCAGAAATAGACAATTGTTAAACAACTCATTAACTCTAGAAATTCAAATGCAAAACAAATATTATTATAAGGTTCGAAATTGAAAAGATAAATCAATTGCAAACTACTCCAGATAAAGATCTCAATTTACTATTCTAAATGCCAAAAGAAAATCAAATTGAATAATCGAATCCACACGTATTAAAGGAAACTACTCAAATCATGATAATCACAAGGAGCATCCAAAGCTAGAAGCATTTGCAGAAATCATATATGGAGAGAAAACAACAATCAAATACAAGACTTCATTGTGAATTATAAAAACGACATTAATCGAGATATAAAAATTAATCTATCTCAACCTCCAGAAGGAACAATAATATAAATCTTCTAGAGTAAAGAATAATTAACATAATACAAATGAGCAGTAGATATTCTAGCAACCGAGCCCAAAGCCTCTAGAAGGAACTGCTATAGAAGCTCAATACAGGGATTTAATGTGAACCTCCAAGTTTTTCATTAACTATCAAAAAGAAATTACATAATCACTACAACCCTTAAGGTTGAATCTGCATTCACGGTCTTGCTGGAGATTAACAATGATTACAAAAGTTATTGTTATTTTTCATCTACTAGCATTATATATTCTCTATCAAATGCTAGAAAAATCAGAGCTTATCCTAAGGTTTGAAAGATACTAAGGATTTCTCGGCTGAATAATCGGATTTTCCACATGAATTCCATTTTTTTCCTTCTGTCTTTAGCTTGGCCTACACAGCTGGAATAACAAAATCTTCCTTTCTTGGCACTGATGTCTTATCCAAAGGAACAACCGTTGTCCAATCCAGTCATCCTGTGCATAAACAAGCAAAAACTTAGGTTTTTAATGGTAAAATCATGTATCTTGTTCAACACTATTTTTTATTCGTTTTTCACGGTATTTATTCAAGAATATGTTCAAGACAAGAGAAAAATCATGAAAACCATATGATTAATCAAGTAAATGAGGAGGAAAAACATACCTTTTCCACGACCCAACATAATCTCCAACTTACCTTTTTTCATGTCCTCGTGCAATAAGATAATTAAGATGCAACTCAGTCAGAGAATATGCAAGATATGTTTCTTCCTTGTAGAGCCAACCATTTTTATTTTTAAGTACTGAAAATGCTCGACCTTCCTGATATTCTAGTAGCTCATAATCACAATGATACCCATAAGGAGGATACCAAATAATAAGGGTTATGTAACGACATCCAATCCAAGTAGGACCCTCACCCAGGAGAAGGTTACCATAAATGATGAGTCTAGTTGTAGCTGCATTAAAGTTTCTGTAACAGAAGGGTTCTCGGTTTCTAACACTGTTGGGAGAATTTGTCCACCTTTTCTTTGTAGCCAGGAGAGATGCTTCTCTAATGTGCTCAAAATATTCCAAACCCGACTTGATAATCTTTGTGTAGATGGGGCCCAAGGTAGATGATGGGCCTCTAAAGTAGACATAAATTAAGGCCCATGCCTCTAAATTAAACATAAATTAAGGCCTATGACCATCCTTCAGCACATTAAACCTCTCTTTTTGCATTAAATAATGTAGTTTTGACGTTAATATATTCATTAGGAAGGTTTATGAATAATTGCATATTTGTGCCTACTATTATTTATTTTTGTGGAATGTTATGAGAATATTGGGCAAATTATGAAGATTTGGAGGAGGAGATAATTTAGGGAATTTCTCCCTACTATAGGAGCGTCACCATTAAATAATAAATCAACAAGATATTATGGAATTATGGCACATATTGTGGAACTCCAATGATTGAGAAAATCTAGGAATGTGTTCCTTGCCATTTAATGCAGATTCCTAGTATTGGGAACCAGATCCACTAATCAAGGGATTTTGGTGAGGAAAGCTTCCTCCAGTCATGGGGAATGATTCCTAACCATTTTGTATAAGTACCATGTCAAATTTTCCTCTAGGGAGAGATTTTCATTAGTGTTCTTGTGGAGAGAACTCGTATTTCTGTAGCTCCACTGTATTTTCTTGTAGGGATGTAATTGTATTGATGAAAATAATGAAGATTGGTGTCATGTTCAGCTTCTAAATCTTGTTCTCCTCCATAGGTCTCTGAGTTTCCTTGGGCTTGGCCATCCCAGGAGCATCAGAGCCCTTTTGTATCATTTTCTTTCCTTCTTTTCACTTCTTATTCACATGCATCTCTTATTTTTATTTCTTTCTATTTCTGCATTTAGTATTAATGATTTCTTGTTGTAGGATTACATTAAATGGTTGATTTAAGTTCTTTTGCAGGATCACAAAAATCATTTCATCCTTGGAAAATCTTTGGAAGATCATATTAATCATTGAGTTACTTGGATTAGCTTTCTTACTCCCAAATCTAGATTTCTGGAACTCCTTTGTGGCAAAGAACAGTAAATTTATGCTATTTTTAGAGCATTCTAACAAGCTTCAATAGAGTTGGTTCCACTTGCATTATATCAAAAAAAAATTCTATTTAATAACAAAATTTACCCCATTGAATTTTCACTTGATTAGGTTAGGCATTTGATTGATTTACTAGCTCACTAATTCTCAAATTTCTAGATTTTAGACTAGTAAATTTTTTCCATTTTTTAGCATGGGTTAACAGAGGTCTTTTTAAGTGATTCCACTTGGAATGGAGACCTAAGAAATCCTAGTCAATAATTTTGTTTCTTTTCCATCCAATGTGGATTTGATTTTCTTGTTCATTCGATGAATTATAATTTCGTATAGTAAATATGTAACATCTTGTAGTAAAACAAGGGATCCAGTAGGAGAACTAGGGGATCCTGCAGGAGAACTAGTACATCCTGTAGGAAATCTTGTAGCGACCTGTTTTGAGCCTGAATTGAGAAAAATCATCGTTGAAGCTGTGATTAGGCCTCTACTTGACCTCCATGCCATCAATACCATTTTAGCCCTCTTCCTCCATACCTATCTCGCCTATCAAAGATCAAGGAAAGATTAGCATTTTCATCTATAAAGTGAAACGATTAAAAACAAATGAGTTCTTTTATATTTACACATGCACACAAAAACTAGTACTCTCTAGATCAGATTTCATGCTTTGATTAGTTAAAACATCACATGTGACAAATATAGTTAAAATAGGGTTAGTTTGCAAGCAAAGTGTGTTAATAAGTAGATAGAGGATTTCATGTTAATTTACAAGCATTTTTAAATTCGGCCGTTTATTTTTGCAAATAGGCAGCATTTCTTTTCTCTCATGACAACAAAGGAAGGACATTGTATGCTACACATATAGTGTCGATACCTCTTAAGTTTGTATGAACACAAGGTTGATAATTAAAGTCGGTAGCCTTGGGAGTTGCAACATTCTTGT
Source organism: Pinus taeda (assembly GCA_000404065.3). Taxonomy (NCBI): domain Eukaryota; kingdom Viridiplantae; phylum Streptophyta; class Pinopsida; order Pinales; family Pinaceae; genus Pinus; species Pinus taeda. Next base: position 258,156 of record APFE031347489.1, read on the forward strand.
TGCAATACCGAGGCTCATCACTTTTTGGCACCATTGCTGGGGAGGTGTCAAAGTATCAATTGTTTTCTTCCCTAGTTGATTCATTTCTTTTACTTTTTAAAGAAACAGAAAATAGTTGCATTAGGCATATTTCATTTGAAAAGTAGAAAGATGCTTTGCATTATAGTTTTCATTCAATCATTAAAAACAAAAAAAACAAAAAAACTTCAACACCAACCCACCCCCATTTGATCACATAGTACAGTAAGAGCCATATCACCATCTACTTTCGCAGGTAGAAGAAGAAGAAGAGATGGCAAATAATGTAGAATAAATGTTTAGAGAAGATAACAATGAGGAAGATCCTCTCGGATTCCTCATTCAAGATACTGATATCAATGTGCACATGAAGAATGTCCTTCCATATTTTCTTCCAAAATTTAATGGTCTAAGGTCAGAGGATCCAGAAACATTTCTCTTTGAATTCAAAATCCTTTTTAGATCTTATGGTTACTTATTGAACACTAAAAAATTGAGATTGTTTCTGACAACATTGAAGGATGGAGCTCTTAAATTGTTCATGAGTTTATGGATTAATTCAATAAGATCATGGAATGATATGCAAAACATATTTCTAGAAAAATATCAAGGCCATGATTTTAAAGAAGAAATCTTTAGAATGAATAAAAAAAAAGATGAGAATCTATAGGATCTAATAGAGATGTTCATGAATAATGTTAAGAGGGAAAAACTACATCATTTAGGGTCTAACACACTAAAAACCCTCTTACTTAGAACAATTAGGGATGAGTGGATTGATCTCCTTGATCTCATGAGTAGAGGTGATGTATACCAATTATCATTTGAAAAAATTTGTTAAACATGCAAACACATATCAAGAGAAAGGGCAAGAGTAAGTCAATCAACATCAACATTGGTAAGTCATGCAAAAATTGGAAATTTTCTTGATAACTTTAAAACATAAATTGTTATCAATCTAAGTGAACAAGTAGAAATGTTAAGAACACAAAATGAGAAAAAAGAAGATGCTGGTATTCATGTTGTCCATGTAGAATGACATGATGTTAAATTTTGTTCCTCATTACCAAGGTTGAATGAAGTTCACCAGGAGGACAATGGAGCAAGTCAATTGCCAATGCATCTATGTTAGGTAGCTCCAAGAGGACCATGGCAACCTAGTCAACCTAGTATGATGCAAGAGCCTAATTAACAATTTCAAGGTTATGCATATCCACCTCAAAGTAATTGGAACACACCCTTTTCTTGGTAACATTGGCCATCTCAACCCGAAAACCAATTTTGGCAACAAGGTTGGCAAGGAAGTTATGGGAGTTATACACAATATCCTCCATACCCAACTCCATGTTATCCCTACCATTCACCTCCACCACAACCACAACCCCAACCACATTCATCTCAAATATACACTCCCACTCATATATTTGTACCACCATTTCCAAACCCACACATTGAAGTAGCTTAGCCCACTTACAATGTTGAGGTACAACACTTCCAAACATATCCTCTTGATATCAATGGTATTATCCATAGCTAAGGAAGAGTATTGTAAAAAAGATATTATCTTGATATCATTGAAGCACCACATCTGGAAGAAGAAGATTCAAATGAGAAGACCACAGAATCATGGTCTGCACTTGATGAAGAGAAGACATCAAAACCAGAGATCGAGAGAGCTCCCTCATGGTTACCATCAAATCCTCCATAAATTCAAGGGAACAATCAACAAAAAGAGGAAGATTTGAAGGTCATGGTAGAATAAGACATGAAGAATGATCCAGATAAGTCAGAAAACCAAGGACATCAAAGTTATATTGAGGCTTGGTTCTAGAAAATCAATAAGATGGGCCATCACTCTCTTCTTCAACTCTGCTTGAACCTTTCAAAGTCAAATAATTTGGTCTTAGAAATCTAGGTACATGTGAAAGCATACATTTCAAGCTTACACATCATTTTGTTTGTCATATTGATGTTCACATGTCTCCATTGGAAGTATTCTTATACTTGAAAGTGATTTTGTTTTTCAAGAAGGTAGGGTAAAAAAAAAATGAAAAATAAGAGGAAAACAAAATATCAGGTAAAAAACTCCTTTGAGGCGCCTCAGGTTGGCTCATTGATTGAAAACCTCCATAAGGCATTCAATGTGTTTGGAACAAAGAAAAAAAGATAGGAAAAAAAAAATCCTAGGCGAAAACCTCCTTTGAGGCGTCTAGGCAGACCTACTAGTTGAAAACCTCATTGAGGCAGCTAGTAGGCCTAGAAAAAAAAAGGAAAGGGAAAAAATAAAAAAATCCTTGCTCCATTTATCTCTTTGATGAATGTAGGTGCTCTCCAACATCTACAAGGAACAAAACCAAGTTGCTACCAAGGAAAGAAAAAAATAGGTCAAACCTAGTCAAAAGAAGTCAAATTTTGACTTTCTCCTCCTTTGCTAAAATGTTCTAACAAGGCCAAGGCCATGCCAATCCATCACCCTCATCTATTTCCACCATCCACATATAATTCTCAAGAATTTCCCATTTAGTTTGCTTGCCGTCCTAAAATACTACAAGAAGGCTTTGTTTTACTACAGGAAACAAAAATACATAGAGTAGAATTGTATTTTTTCCATAACTTGAAAACCATGCATCCATTTAAAAATTTGTTTCATGGGAAGATGCATATGGATGATGGTAACATGCCCAAGCCATTTCAGAAAATTCCAGTGCACAGTGTCCAATAAATTGGCCTCTATCCCCTTAATTTCTTTTTAGTTTTTCTCGCGATCCGTGAATCCATTGGCCAATTATGTTTTATGGGGAGGTGCATAATGATGATGGAAACATTATCAAGAAGTTTTAGGCCAATCCATTCTACCGTTTGGAAGATATGGAAAAAAACACTTATGCTACAAGAGGCTGTCCTGAATTACTATAGGAGTTTCCTGTAGTACTACAGGAAGTTCTGAAAATCTACAAGAAAGTTAGTCTGATGGAAAAATTATGATGCATGCCTATTTTGGGATAGGAGAAAAGGTCACTGACTTCACCACAACTCAGTCAACACCCATCATGACCGTGTCACTCTATGGCCACACCTTCCACTCATTCCAATACCTTTTTATCCTCCAATAGAGAAAGGACACAAACATTCAAAGAAAAGGGAAAATACAACAACTTATTTGGAATTAATACCAGGCTCCAAGCCTAACCTTCAACACCATGATTGAAAGAGTAGAAGCATAACTACAGGCACAATGAAACTCCTCCAGAGCTCTGCAGCAATAGAGGGAGCCATCACCTGCACATCAACAAGAAGACAACCCATCAACAATATAAGATCAATAAAAAGAAAAAAGCAGTCAAGAAGATGTACTTGAGTCATGAGAAGCACAACAACATCAACTCAATGGCAACATGCATGTCTCTCCAATAACCATCAGGTAGGTATAGGTATGCAATATTCTTGACCTCTTTCTTTAAGCATATTATAGTTATAAATTTGTTGTCAATGCATGAGAGATGAGGTTTTATAAGCTAAGGATGGGTCAGCAGTATCAACTGCCTTCAACAAGTTAATTGCAGCTCACTCCTTCACTCATGCAATTTTGAAAAGTCAAATTATGAAGGGTGATGATTTCAAGGAATGAGGACAACAGTTAAAAGAAGAAATTTTTGTAAAGGCCAAGTCACCACAACACTCCAAGCCCTCCATCCACTTCAAATTCACCATATATCCATCATTCATCCATCCCATTTCATAATTTCAAGAACAAAGTGTATCTCACCCTGACAATTTCTTGAAAAAACAAACAGAGAATCCTCTCTATTTTCACAAACCTACATCATTTCTCATCACTCCCATACAGTTAGAATACTATGAAGGAAGAAGGAATGACTACTACAGGAAGGCAGAATGCTGCTACAAAAATGAAGAAAGAAAAAATTGTGCTAAAACCCAAAATGGAAGTGCCTAAGAGAGACCTAACAAAAACAGAGAACTCCAAGGCCATTAGGCAATCGTCTAGGCCACATGAGAGAAGAAGAAGGCAACAAAAGGAAATGAGGCATCCACCATCAAAACAGAACTCAAACTGCAGTGATGAAAAGAGACATTCCAAGAGGTCTCTAATGTCTTTCTAGTTTTTTTACAAGGCCTAAAAGATGTTATAGAAATGAGAGAAAGGCACGGGAGTCAAGTTTAGTGCATGTCCTAGGCTCAGACTACCATTTATGCTCAAAAAGGGTTTCCTGTAGTTTTGACATGAATTACTATAAGACGTCCTCGTTCTCATCTAAAGACATTTTGAAGGTTTCAGAGGTTTGCAAATGGTGAAACAAGGCAGCATAGGGTTGATAAGGATGTGGAAGACCTTGCCAAACTGAAAATTATTCAAGAACCATCTTGAATAAGGGGAAGAAGGCAAGTTAATGGTCTCAAGAAAAAATTATTTTTCTTTGCACAAATATGTTTTTGGGCTTGTCCTTGCAAAACTTACATCCAATATTATTAATGCACAAGAGAGAGGCCACTAGGGCCATGAGTGGGGCATAATAAGGTCACTAAGTTTCTCAGAGGATGAGAAACACTTTCAGCATGGGGGTATCATGGGCCTCTAAATTAGACATAAATTAAGGCCCATGCCTCTAAATTAAACATAAAGTAAGACCTATGATCATCCTTCAGCAAATTAAACCTCTCTTTTTGCATTATATAATGTATTTTTAACTTTAATATATTCATTAGGAAGGTTTATGAATAATTGCATATTTGTGCCTAATATTATTCATTTTTGTGGAATATCATGAGAATATTGGGCATATTATGAAGATTTGGAGAAGGATATAATTTAGGGACTTTATCCCTACTACAGGAGGATCACTATTAAATAATAAATCAAAAAGATATTATCGAATTATGGCACAGATTGTGGAACTCCAATGATGGAGAAAATCTAGGAATGTGTTCCCTGCCATTTAAATGCAGATTCCTAGTATTGGGAACCAGATCCACTAATCAAGGGATTTTGGTGGGAAAGCTTCATCCATTCATGGGAATTGACTCCTAATTATTTTTTATAAGTAACAAGTCAAATTTGATTGAAGGGAGATATTTTCATTAGTGTTCTTGTGGAGAGAACTCGTATTTCTACAGCTCCATTGTATTTTCTTGTAGGGATGTAATTGTATTGATGAAAAAAATGAAGATTGGTGTCAAGTTTAGCTTCTAAATCTTGTTCTCCTCCATAGGTCTCTGATCTTCCTCGAGCTTGGCCATCCCAAGAGCTTCAGAGCCCTTTTGTATCATTTTCTTTCCTTCTTTTTACTTCTTATTCACATGCATCTCTTGTTTTTATTTCATTCTATTTCTGCATTTAGTACGAATGATTTATTGTTGTAGGATTGGGTTAAATGGTTGGTGTAAGTTCTTTTGTAGGATCAAAAGCATCATTTCATCCTTATAAAGCTTTGGAAGGTCATAATAATCATTGATATACTTGGATTAGCTTTCTTATTCCCAAATCTAGATTTCTGGAACTCGTTTGTGGAAAAGAACAATAAATTTCTATTATTTTATAGAGCATGCTAATGAGCTTCAACTGAGTTGGTTCCACTCGAATTATGTCGCAAAAAAATTCTATCTAATAAAAAAAGTTACCCCGTTTAATTTTCACTTGATTAGCTTAGGAATTTGATGGATTACTAGCTCACTAGTTCTCGAATTTCTAGATTTTAGACTACTAATTTTCTGCCATTTTTTAGCATGGGTTAACAGAGGTCTTTCTGAGTGATCCAAATGGAATGGATATCTAAGACATCCTAATCAATAAAAAAATTTGTCCCATCCAATATGTATTTGATTTTCTTGGCCATTCGATGAATTATAATTTCGTATAGTAAATCTGTAACATCCTGTAGTAAAACAGGGGATCCTGTAGGAGAACTAGGGGATCCTGTAGGAGAACTAGTATATCCTGTAGGAAATCCTGTAGCAGCCTACTTTGATCCCAAATTGAGAAAAATCATCATTGAAGCTGGGATTAGGCCTCTACTTGACCTCCATGCCATCAAGACCATTTTAACCCTCTTCCTCCATACCTGTCTCCCCTGCCAAAGATCAATGAAAGATTGTCATTTGCATTTATAAAGCGAAAAGATTAAAAAATTAGTTCTTTCATATTTACACATGCACACAATAGTTAGTACTCTCTAGATTACATTTCAAGCTTTGATTAGTTAAAAATCAAATGTAACAAATAGGGTTAAAATAGGGTTCTTTTGTAAGCAAAGTGTGTTAATAAGTAGATGGAGGATTTCATGTTACTTTACAAGCCTTTTTAAATTCATTCTTTCATTCCTACAAACAGGCATCATTTCTTTTCTCTCATGATAGTAAAGGAAGGAAATTGTATGCTGCACATATAGTGTCGATGCCTATTAAGTTTGTATGTACACCGGGTTGTAATTAAAGTCAGTAGCCTTGGGAGTTGCAGCATTCTTGTTGCAATACTGAGGCTCATCAGTAGACACAACCCCTTCCTGCTCCATGAACCTTTTATGTTGTGTCCAGATCTATAGGGGCCTTGTAGGTTCACCTCTTACCCAAAGATCCAATCCAATTTCTCTCCTCTGGAAAGTATCATAGACCTTAGTTCATTTGAGCTGGCTTTTGGTGAAGGAGATGAAGGCCTGGAACTGGACATCCCTTATAAAGGGGCTAGGATTGGCATCCCTTTCATCTTCTAAAAAAAAGTTGTGCAAATATAATTCACAAAGAAAATGTTTTACATCCTTAGTCTGTTTTTGGCATCATTTAATAAAATTGGGAGTAGAACTAAACTCAAAAGACTGAACTTCTCTAATAGCCTTAAATTTTAAAAGAAAGTATCGTTCAAGCAGAAAAAGTGCATAGTTTGTAGTAGGTGAACTACAGGCTAATGCATCTAAATAAAAAGAACAAACAATTTTGATTTTCGCCAGGTATTTCTGAAACTGTCCTTGTACTTCTTCCACTTTCTTCTGTTCTGCTTTGAGAATGGCATAGGTCTCATCCTCTATTGTAGTCAAGTCATTAAATTGTTTCAGTAACTCCTGGTATTTATTTAAAGGCACAAATTTTTTTTGATGTTGTTGTAGAAGTTGTTGTAACTCTGCTAGTTTTGTCTTCAACTTTTGAATAATAACCTCTACTACCAAAGGGGTATAAGGAGGTGTGTCCTCAGTCTAAGTAGTCTTGCTTCTAGTTGCTACCGAATCTATTTGAATGGTTGTTTCCACTGTTGACACGGGAACACAAAGGTTTGTTTGAAGATTTGTTTGAACGGTTGTTTCCACAGTTGACACAAGAACACACAGGTTTTTTTGAAGATATGTTTGAAAAACTGTTTCCACTATTGACACAGGAACACAAAGGTTTGTTTGAAGATTTGTATGAGTAGTTGTCTTTATTAATTCCACAGAAGAACATAAATTTGTTTGAGTTTTGACAGAACTAGTACAAACATCCTATGTTTGAGCCCCTGCTGGACAAGTTCTAATGTTTTCCATTTGTATTTCATTGGAATTAAGAAAATTCTCGCTCTGGGTTCCTATTGATTTTGACTCCACTTTCTTCTTATAAGTTTTCTTAGAGTCTTTTAGCCATTTTGTAAGCTGCTTGATTTTTCTTTTTGGTTTCTTATTTTCCTTATGCATCAGTTCCAACTTATGATCATCTCTCTTCTTTGTTCTTACATTGGGTTTCTTCACTAGGGAAGAAGGCACATCAATAATATTTTGAAAAGTAGGAGAAGTTTCAAAATCGTCAGGATCACATTCGAGTAAGACTTTGTCTCCTGAATTAGCTTCTTACTCATCAACATTATCAAGGTCTGGTTCAAGTAATGTTGTATCTCTAGAATTAGCTTCGAGCTCCTCAACATTATTAGGGTTTTGTTCAAGTGAGGCTGTATCCCCTGAATTAGCTTCAAGCTCCTAGGTTTCAGCTGCAAAAAATGTTTGTCCTTCAAATTCATGTGTATCTCTATCATTTATAGAAGAGGGTAATGTCTTTGTGTGGTGAGAACTATGAGGATAGGTAGAAGGGATAGGAGTAGGGACTTTTTCTTATGGATTCTTAGATTATTGTGGATGATTCCCAAATTTTCCGACATCTGAGTCGCTTCTTCTTCATATTCCTGAGAAAAATCGACTCGTTGGCTATTAGGGGATCTGTGGGGTGATATCACCTCATCTATGGCTAAATTAATTATTCTCTATTGGATTATTTTCTCAAACCATCTTCGTTTAATAGGAATGGATGTCAAGACAAGGGCTTTCCTTTTTCATCTCCATTTTGGGGCTTGTACCTTCGTAGTTTGGTGTTCTTCTTGAGGCTGGGCATTTTCAGGGATTCCTTCCAGGGGTGGTACATTAAAGCTTATAAAATTTTCCCATGTTATTTGCAACTAAGTTAATTCATGGTGACTATCAAGTTGATCAAACCATGATGACTAACTGTAGCCTGTGGGTTTTTAGATTTCCTCACTCTACTAGCAATTTCACGTAATAACGAGTTCAGAAAGAATGGAAAATTGATTACTATATTTTGTTTTAATGCTACTAATAGTTTAAGGTGTCAAGGCTTTACCACGTCATGGTGACCATCGCATGTGATTTATTTCTATATGACCATTTCCAGTTCATGCCATGGTTTGCTCAAAGATGCATGACAAAGACTTTTATCTTTTTGAACTAATTCCTCGCCAAGATCTTTGAAAAATTCTACAACTTCATGGAGTGTAGTGTGATTTTCTACCGATTTTATGCCTTCTGTAGGGAGGCCTATGACCTCTACCAAAATGGCTTCAGTCACTACTATGGCCTTGCCTTTGACAATTGTACTATCATTCTATAGATTCTCCAAGAATTCTAGAGCCATGTCATCATTAAACCCCTGCAACCCAACAAGATATTGTGCCCAGCCAGAACGTTCTAAAATATCTTGGGCTTACGTGGTGATTTGTAATAGTGTAGGCTCACTGCGAACAGAGGTTCCACCCATACCTGTTATTTCCCAAGAAGAACTGCAAACTCACATGCACTATTGAATCCCACAATTCTCGTAATAAAGCAACATACGTTAAGCTACATGCAGGAGTATATGGAAAGAAAACTAAGTATAGACTCTCAGTAATGATATCCTATCACATTGACAGGTATGATAGATGTTTGTTAATCATGTGCTTTCACATTGCCATAATGTATGACCACCCCCCTTTAATGAGAAAAAGGGCGACCATGACCTTTGAAGCATGTGGAAGGGAAAAGGCATGCGACATCATTAATACAAAAAAATGTGGTTAGAGCAGTCATATCAAAAGAATTAAATGCAATGAACGCACACCCATACGATTGGTCATAAAAGATCATGAAAAATAAAGCGTACGAAAAATACATCACGGAAAGAGATTTGCCTTTTGGAGTATGTGCAACAAAATTTGATGAAGTGTTGTTTTAAATTTATTACTGCTGATAGTGGATGATTGGATAATGCTGATGTGGTTCATGTAATATAAATATGTCACCCATATGAGTTGTTAAGGATATAATCACTTATCAAAGGTGTTTTCTCCCTTTTTATTTAATAAAGAATAACTAAGGACATAGTAAGAGTTTGGAAACTTCAAAGTATACTTCAATACCATAAGCAGAGCCATTGCTGTCAGCAAGCGTCCATAGCCTCAATAGGGTTTGCTTTAAACCCACAAATGAGCCAATATCCCTAACTTATAAAACATGATTTCCTTCAAAAGGGACATTGTTCTGGCGTGATGACCACATAGTAACAATGCCACTCACCAGATCATAACAAAGTGAACATAACGTCTCGTGATGAGACCTCCTGTCCTTTGCAATTTTAGTGTCATAAGGCCATTACCCTGGTGTGGTAGCCATAATGGGAATGTCACTTATGTTAATTTTCTATGACCTTGGTAGGTTGGCTCGTGATGAGACCCCCTATCCCTTTTTGAGAAAAACTAGCTTAATATATTTCCAAATTTATAATTTTTGTTTTTGTTTCTTCCTTTTTTTTGTTTCATTTTTTTTGGAAGTTAAGGGAGGCTCATAAAATCCTTAAGAGTCAGGGATGGTGTAAGAAGCAAAAATGAATGCCAAGAAAAATATGCCTTAGATTCTTTATCACATTTATGAAGGGAACCACCATTTGAATGTGTAATAAGAGAAAAGCTAGTATGGTGGGGATAAACCATGAACAATTTATAATGTATTCGAAAAAATAGACATAAGTAGGTATATTCATAGATAGAGCATGCCAGATTTAAAAAAATATTCACCAAAAGGATAATAATAATGATGATCTAAAGTTTACTACTTTTAAAGATTTAGATTGAACTCATAACCAAAAGGAATTACCAGCATGGAATGATAGTAGCGGGAACAAAAATCATTCATGGCGATGGATAAGAAATTGTTATTTCGACAAAGGGGATATCAAATGTTTCATTCGAAGAGGCGACAACAACTGCTCTTTTGAAAAGGGAACAACAATTGTATCTTTGAAGAGGAAACAACAATTGTTTCTTCTAAAAGGGAACAACAATTGTTTCTTTGAAAATGGAACAAAAACTATTTCTTCGAAAATGGAATAGCTATTGTTTCTTCAAGAAGGGAACAACAACTGCGTCTTCGTTAAGGGAACAACAAATGTTCCTTCTAGAAGGGAACAATAACTATTTCTTCGACGAGGGAGCAGTAACTGTATCTTTGAAAAGGGAACAACAATTGTTTCTTCTAAAAGGGAACAACAATTGTTTCTTATAAAAGGGAACAACAATTGTTTCTTTATAAAGGGAACAACATTGTTTCTTCGAGAAGGTAACAACAACTTGTGACGATGGAACAACAACTATGTCTCAAGGGGAGAAAAATGATTGATTATAAAACAATGATTGTATCAAAATTCTAGCATGCTAAATAAGAAAAGAAAAAAAAACAAAATTTCTCAACCATTTTCAAGGAGAATATGTACATTATTACAATATTGAAAGAAAATATTTTTATTTTTTATTTTTATGGAAATGAAGTTGTTGGGTTACCATCCCCTGGAACTATAATTTGGAGAGTGGCTGATAAAAAGATTCTTTTGAGAGTGGCTGATGATAAAGTCGTAACCGATGTCCATTCACTAGAAAGGTAGCACCAAACCCGTCAATGGTGATTAAAGTAATGGTTCCATTATTATCCACTTCTTGAATCTCATAAGGGCCGAGCCACCTTGTCCGTAGTTTCCCTGGGAATTCATGAAATATGGAGTCATAGAGGAGTGTCGAATCACCTTTTTGAAATGATTCCTTTTTAATAATACTATCACGCCACTTGGCCCTTTGCTGTTGAATAATTGTTGTACACTGTAGGGAAAGTAAGCGTGCTTCATCTAGTTCATTTAATTGTTGAATTCATTGTGTTTCGAACTCTGTAAGATCTATTCCAACCCACTAATAAGAGTCTTTATGTCAAACTCTATTGGAAAGATCAGTTCTTTTCCAAAAAAAAGTTGGTAAGGGGGGTATCCAGTAGTATTGTGCCATGTGCAATAGGCCCACAAGGCCTCTAGAAATTTAGCGGCCTAGTTCCGTCGATTTGTTGAGACTATCTTAGCAAGATTACTTCTGGGACTTTGTTGGTGATGTCTACCTGGCTATTTTCCAGTGGGTCATACAGAGAGGTAACTCGATGTTTGATATGATGATTTTGCAGGATGGCCGAAATTTTATGTCTTGTAAACTACGATCCTCCATTGGTTATTACCTCTCTTGGTAGGCCATATCATACAAACAGTTCAAAAAGGAAATTAATCATTGTTTCTTCCATGGCCCGTGGAAAGGCTACTATTTCTACCCATTTAATCACATAGTCCGTAGCAACCAACACATAGAGTTTTTTATTTGATGGTGGATTAAAGGGCCCAACAAAGTCAAGCACCCATCTTTCAAAGGGTTCCAACACCAACTGCAGCTGCAATGGAATCTCATCAGCTTGGCGAGGATGACCCATCCTCTGGCAGTTGTCACAAGCTTGAACATATTCCTTGGCATATTTGAATATGGTGGGATAGTAATAGCACATCTGAAGGATTTTATGCCTCGTTCTGCGATCTGTGAAATGTCCACCATAGGGCTCATCAGGACAGGATTTTAGGATATCATATACCTCATGTTCCTGAATAGACCATTGAATCTATAAGTCAGATCCAATGTGGAAAAGACACCCGCCAATCCATGAAAATTGGGCACTGCGTTGGACAATCATCTTCCTTTCCTTGGGCGATAGATGTGCTGGTAACTTCCCAACTGCTAAATAATTTGATACATCCTCATACCTGATCAGGAGCTCAGGACCAAGTGTCGTAAAATGGTCAAAAATGAAAGTGCTCAGAACTAGTTCGAACCTGAACGACTAGATAGAGCTCGTTCTCCTGATTCCGGCGCCGCAACGGTTTGAAAAATGTTCTCCATATGCAGAAGTTATGCCAAGAACAATATCGCCCAATGACTCTTAATTTTTGAATTTTTTTCAAAAAATTAAAAAAAGAATATTCCACAGAATATTCCTTGGAATATTCCAAAGAATATTCCAAGGAATATTCCAAAGAATATTCCAAGGAATATTCCAAGGAATATTCCTTTTGGGCAGTGAATCAGAAACTGCCACGTGCCTAAGGTGACATCAACATTAGGTGGGTGCATTTCCAAAATATTGGGTCGAATTGTGGTTTGAACCCACGACTTGTTTTCCACAAATTCCGCACCTTACCAACGCACCACAGGGTTCGGATTTGAAATGTATGCAGAACAAATTGCATAAAGGTTTGGTTTTCGTATTGGCCAGGGCCCAAAGGGGGCCAGCCCTCGTCCATGTGACCACATGCCCAAAACCCTGGGCTATAAACCATAACCGCCGGCGGGAAATAAGTTATGTTAACTTTAATGCGTGGAACATGTTCACATTAAACGATTAGTTAAACATGGTTTGTTTGGCGGGTTTTTTGGCGGACCACCAAATTTGGGCAGTCCCGCCAAAATTGGCCGGCCTATCTGGCCGTAACTAAAAGTCTAACTGGAGTTTTTCAAAGGCGACTGGCAGTTGGGAGTAAATGGCCATAACTTTGGTTAGGAAAGTCCTTTTTGGAAGATTTTATTTATTTATTTTGGGTCTCTTCGACCTTCGGAAGCCATGGAAATAGGTTTCACAGCCATCTGAGTTCATTTGCAGGTTATGTTTCTTCGTGGAAGTTCCAGGAGCCACCAGGGCCAAATCAGTTTGGGAGCTACATTGGGAATTGTGCAGCCATTGAATGTGGAACGAAGGTCATTCCTGATGGTTTTTAGCATTCTGAATCCATTTTTACAGCTCATTTTTCCTTTTGAGGCATTCTTCTCACTGTTTAGCTTCAGGGAAGCTTTCAGGGTCACTAGGGCCATTTCAGTGCTTAAGCTGTTTGGGGGCTGTGTTCATCCATTTTTTGTGATTCAAAAGCCCATGTCTGTTATTTTCGACCTTCTGAGTCTAATGACAGAGGTTTCAGAACCAATTGAGTTCATCTTCACCTCAAAATTCTCCATGAAAGTTTAAAGAGCCATCAGGGCCAATTGGGGAAAGTATTGTATGAGGTACCATTTCACTATTTAGTGCTTGGGAAAGAGCATGTTTAGATAATTCCTATCTTCTGATTATGTATTTACAGTCATATATGTCTTTTGAGACACTCATATTATTGTATTAGCCTTTATAGAACTTTTAATACAAGAGGACAAGCCTAGTTGGAGAGGCTTGGTCCAACAGATGTAGCCTAGAAGGGGTGAAATGCTTTATCATTTTGATGTCTTGATTTTCTGAAGATGGTATGCTAAACAAAACTAGTATAAAGTGTTAAACAACAAATATACATAACTTGCATATACACATAATCACCTATTCAACTACAAAAAGTTATTTTTCTTATTCCGCAAGACATCAAACTTCAAGTATGTGTATGTCAAAGAGTTCTAAGTGTTTACTTTGTTATTTCTTTAGGCAGAGCCTGTAGAGGGCCAGGTAGCCTCTGGAACTCATCCTCTCTTTATAGGTGACATGTCCAGTGAATGCCCCTACAGTCTATCTCTGTATACGAAATAAGAAGTTTTCACCTTTTTAGAGGTCACTTGGACTGTATAACTCACCTTTGAAATTATGGGAAATGGATACCTTGCACCCTTAAACAAGTACATTCCATTTTCAGATCAGATGGTATCAGAGCTCAGGTTGAGCGTTTGTTTGTGCAAAAGTTGTTAAAGCAATGTAAGAGATTGACTGTTTATTTGTTGCAAATGGTTGCTTGAATAAGAAGGGGTTTTTTGTTTGACATTTGGTTAAAGCTTGTCATTTGATTGAAAGCTTTGAGAACTCTTATT
>APFE031347489.1:273242-314056 GCA_000404065.3 Pinus taeda
ATGGTAAATTTCCACATAAGCATTGGAAAAGAATTGCATGTTCTTTTTGTGGTTTGGTTAACCATAGTGTTTCTAGATGTTGGAAAAGAATGGCAACATACAGGAAAATTTTGAAGGAAAGGAGGCAAGAAGCAAAAGTTCCATTGAACAATGCAAATCATGTTGTCAAGAAGATGAACATGTGTTGCACTTTTTTCCATAAGCATGGACATACTGCTGAAAGGTGTTGGACTCTAAATCCAACAATGCTTCCACAAAAGTTGAAGAAATGGGAGAAAGAGTATGGCAAGAATGGGAAGGAAGTTTCCATCATTGATATGTGTCACGATGATACGCATGTTGATATCAATGTGCAGTTAAAGGAAGCACCTTTGAAATGGATTGGTAAGAAATGGTTAGAATTCTTATCCAATTAAAGTTGCATGTCTTTTGATTGAATGCATGCAAGTTGTAGGATGGAAAAGCTGAGTATGAGACTCACTCTATCGCAGCAAAAGTTTTTCATTTCAGCTCTTGTCACCCACGTGCTTTTATTGGGTTGATGTACCTGTTGGTCTTAGAAAAGAAGAGTTGAAGTTGCACCTGTACATAGATGTTGTAGGTGTGTTTATCGAAATGTATATAGTTCATTGTTTTTGATACATACATGTGTTTGTAAATGTATCTTGTTGTTGGTCAACTAGTGTCACTTGTGAGCACACTTTTACATTGTCGATTGTGTCACATGTTTCAACGACTTGTGTTGATTGTGCCACTTATGTTGTCGACTTGTGTCGATTGCGGTGCACATGTTTTGTCGACTTGTGTCGATTGTGTCACATGTTTCATTGACTTGTGTCGATTGTGCCACTTATATTGTCGACTTGTGTCGATTGTGGTGCACATGTTTTGTCGACTTGTGTCGGTTGTGTACACACTTTTTATGTTGATGGTTGAGTCCATTGTTCAGCATATTTCAGGACAAATTATTGTTGATGATTGTCTTGTTGCACAAGATGCCTTTGGTGTCATTTGGTGCAGGGAAGGAATTTGGTGTAAAGCTGTGCACAATCCTATGAGCTGGAAAAGAATGCATGTAAAGAGGGCTCAAATTTCAGCATGGGTCTCTACTTCTTTTGAGAAGTTTTTGTAGCAAGTATCACAAGAGTTTGGGATGAGCATTTGCAGTACATTCAACATGCTACAGCCGGTAAAATCC
Source organism: Pinus taeda (assembly GCA_000404065.3). Taxonomy (NCBI): domain Eukaryota; kingdom Viridiplantae; phylum Streptophyta; class Pinopsida; order Pinales; family Pinaceae; genus Pinus; species Pinus taeda. The sequence goes on from APFE031347489.1 coordinate 274,441, forward strand.
TTCTCATTTGGGAGGTAGCTCTTCTTCTCGAGCAGAGGTGCCATGGATGGGCATCATGACAGTTGGCAAGCTCACATCTTCAAAGGAATATTTCAGCTCATATATCAGCAAGTTTCATTTCTGGTTCCTACAATTTAAGATTTTTCTGGCGAAAGAACTTGGTCGGGATTCGACGAGTACTTGGCTTATGCAGCGAAAAGTTGCCATGACGACAGTTGGCAAGGCAGGACATTTTGGCATCAGTATGCTCTTTTGGCTGAATGGAAGAGGATATTTCTATTCCTCAAGTGCTATAGAGTTCAGTTCAGAGATTCAATAAGCTTTTGGGGACTAAAAGCCTTCTCATTTGGGAGGTGTGATCAGGAGCTCAGGACCAAGTGTCATAAAATGGTCAAACATGAAAGTGCTCAAAACTAGTTTGAACCTAAACAACCGGATAGAGCTTATCCTCTTGATTCTGACGCCGGAAATGGTTTGAAGAACGGTCTCCGTATGCAAAAGTTATGCCAAAACCAAAATCGCCCAATGACTCTTAATTTTTGAATTATTTAAAAAAAAATAAAAAAAAGAATATTCCACAGAATATTCCTTGGAATATTCTAGGGAATATTCCTTTTGGGCAGCGAATCAGAAACTACCATGTGCCCAGGGTGACATTAACATTAGGTGGGAGCATTTCCAAAATATTGGGTCGAATTGTGGTTTGAACCCACGACCTGTTTTCCACAAATTCCGCGCCTTACCAACGTGCCACACGGTTCGGATTTGAAATGTATGCAAAACGAATTGCATAAAGGTTTGGTTTTCATATTGGCCAGGGCCCGAAGGGGGCCAGCCCTCTTCCATGTGACCACATGCCGAAAACCCTGGGCTATAAACCATAACCGCCGATGGGAAATAAGTTATGTTAACTTTAATTCGTGGAACGTGTTCACATTAAATGGTCAGTTAAACATGGTTTGTTTGGCGGGTTTTTTGGCGGACCACCAAATTTGGGTGGTCCCGCCATAATTGGCGGGCCTATTTGGCCGTAACTAAAAGTCTAACTGGAGTTTTTCAAGGGCAACTCGCAGTTGGGAGTAAATGGCCATAACTTTGGCTAGGAAAGTCCTTTTTGGATGAATTTGTTTTTTATTTTGGGTCTCTTCGCCCTTTTGAAGCCATTGGAATAGGTTTCACAGCCATCTGAGGTCATTTGCAGGTGATTTTGCTTCGTGGAAGTTCTAGGAGCCACTAGGGCCAAATCAGTTTGGGAGCTGCATTGGGAATTGTGCAGCCATTGAATGTGGAACGAAGGTCATTCCTGAAGGTTTTCAACATTTTGAATTCATTTCTACAACTCGTTTTTCCTGTTGAGGAATTCTTCTCACTATTTAGCTTCAAGGAAGCTTTCAGGGCCACTAGGGCCATTTCAGTGCTTGAGCTGTTTGGGGGCTATGTTCATCCATTTTTGGTGATTCAAAAGCCTATGTATGCTATTTTTGACCTTATGAGTCTAATGGCAGAGGTTTGATAACCAATTGACGTCATCTTCACCTCGAAATTCTCCATGTAAGTTTAAAGAGCTATCAAGGCCAATTGGGGAAAGCACTGTATGAGGTACCATTTCACTGTTTAGTGCTTGGGAAAGAGCATGTTTAGCTAATTCCTATCTTCTAATTATGTATTTACAGTCAAATATGTCTTTTGAGACACTCATATTCTTGTATTAGCCTTTGTAGCATTTTTAATACAAGAGGACAAGCCTAGTTGGAGAGGCTTGGTCCAGCAGATGTAGCCCAGAAGGGGTGAACTGCTTTATCATTTTGATGTCTTTATTTGCTGAAGATGATATGATAAACAAAACTGATATAAAGTGTTAAACAACAAATATACATAACTTGCATATACACATAATCACCTATTCAGCTACAGAAAGTTATTTGTCTTATTCCGCAAGACATCAAACTTCAATTATGTGTATGTCAAAGACTTCTAAGTGTTTACTTTGTTATTACTTTAGGCAGAGCCTGTAGAGGGCCAGGTAGCCTCTGGAACTCATCCTCTCTTTAGAGGTGACATGTCCAGTGAATGCCCCTACAGTTTATCTCTGTATAAGAAATAAGAAGTTTTCACCTTTTTAGAGGTCACTTGGAGTGTATAGCTCACCTTTGAAATTATGGGAAATGGATACGTTGCACCCTTAAACAAGTACATTCCATTTTCAGATCAATACCAAGGCACTTTAATCATTACAACAAAAAGGTGCTCATCTGGAAATTGAGCATCTACTAATAAGAGAACATTCGTCTTAGGCACACGAGACAGGAAGTTTGCAACATGATTTTCTTTTCATGGCTGAGCCTTTATGGTAATATCAAACTCCTGGAGTAACAACAACCATCAGGTTACTCTCCCATTAGTGATTGGTTTGTTGGACAAGAACTGATGGAAGAGTGGTCAGTATATAGGAAAACTGGATAGCCTGTTATATAATGTCTAAACTTATTGATACCATCTATAACAACCAAAAAAAAAAACTATTACTGTATAATTTAACTCCGTAGGGGTAAGATTTTTGTTAATATAATAGATAGCGTAGGATTCCTATCCTCTTCTTGTCCAAGTACAATGCCTATAGCTATGTCTTATGTGTCTGTAGAGATATGGAAAGGTAACTCCCAGTTTGGTCCTCATAATACTGGTATAGTTGAAATCAATTTCTTTAGATCTACAAAGGCAACATCACATTTGTTAGACCAGTTAAATTCAACATTACCTGTTAAGACATATAAAGGTGTACAAATTTTTGAAAAGTTTTCAATAAATTTGCGATAGTACCCTGCATATCAAATGAAGCTACGTACCTCAGTCTGTGTTCGAGGTGTGCATAGTGCAATAATTACCTCTATTTTCACTGGATCTACTTGTATTCTAGCCGCAAAGATGTAGTGTCCCAGAACCACACCTTCGTTCATCATCATGTGACACTTTACGTTGCTTAAGAATAACCTAGTAGAAATGCATCATTCAAGTACCTTTTCTAGATTTCGTAAACCCTACTCAAAGTCACTTCCATAGAGGGTAAAATCATCCATATAAATTTCAAGTCCTTCGTTAATCATATCAGAAAAATGCTCTATATTTCTCTCTGAAATGTGGCTAAGGAATTGCATAAACTGAAGGTTAAAACTATGTGTTATCACAAAATCTGACCCTGATAGGCTGATGATCAAGTAGACTCTAAGTAACTCTTTCAAACCAATCCTTTAGTTGAGGCTTAGCATCCTCAACCTAAGAGGGCTCTCTGAATAGGTTTAAGATTTTTTATTAATGATTAGATGGCTAACTCTAGGAATAAAAATAGACAAAAATGTATAACTGTTTGAATCAAAGATTAGCAAACATCTATTGGGCTATGGAGTCAAGATAGTCTTCAACAAAACATCATGATCAAAAAAACATGGAAGTCAAGGCACTTGGAGTTTAGGTTTATAAGTAAATAGTAACAAAGTGAATCAACACAGTTTACAAGCATGTGAAGGAAGTTAGAGCACTTTTCAATGAATTCTAAGTATCACAAGCTCATAACACTGCAAATAAGTAATTTAAAAAGGCCATAGAAACATCAAACACATAAACTCTTTGTGAATCTTAAGTAGTAAAACTGACCTCTGTATTAAGTTTGAAAAAGCATAATCTCTTACAATAACACAACTTTATTTGCTAATAAAATTACCAACCCTAAGGAATTCGATTCTCATGCTTTATATAGAGTTTTTACAACCTTGGATTAGATGATCCATCCTTAAGAGAATTTGAATTTCAAAAATTGACACCTATCTACTCATAAAAAAAACTTCTTAATTACAAACTGACAGTTAGTTGTCTTTTTAGGAGGACTAATACAAATAGGAGTGAAATTCTAAAAGATGTTTCAACAACCTTATCTATGATTTAAATATATTCTTTGACAGCTGCTAATCCATATCTTCGACCATTATGATGCCTCTAGCACTATTACAAACTTTGCTGATTCATGACCTAATTGTCCCAAAAAACAAGGAGATAGAGTTCCTCCTTTTTAGCCCTTAATCCTTTATGCTTATCTTTGAGCAGTTTTGCTGGCATTGTTGTTGTAGCCTCTCTTCATATTTTGTTAACTATATTTCTAGGTCTTCAACCTGTCTCTTCGATCTCCTGTTAGTAGCTCTCAATTGAGCATTCATCATCCTTACAAATCATCCTTAGTATAGCAATTTCAATATTAGCTACTTTTAACTTTTCTTCCATTTCTTCGTAACTGGTTTTTTCTGTTTGAGTGGAAAAAACTCCGTTTTTGTCAACTTCAGGTATTTGTGATGAATGGTCTATCAATTCTTCCTGAACAATGGAAGCTTCCTCTATTTTATTTAACTCAATATTGGACCCTTTCATCTTTTTAGATTGCCTGGTTAAAGGCTTTCTGGGCTTGAACACAAATGCTGCAACCTCATCCTCAAATTCCAATTTCTTAGAAAATTTTATCTTCTTCGATTTTCCTTCATCAGAATTTATGAAATCTACCTGCACCAAAGGGGATTCTTCAATATCTTTTTTTTCTAAGTAATATTGATCTATTGATATGGTACAAAAAAGGTTATAGTGAGACCTAGCCTCAGAGTTGTTGATCATCTGTCATCATCAAAAATTGAAATTGTTTGTTTTGGACTGCCCCAACATAGGGGAAACCAGTCCAAGAAGCTTTAAATATAGCCCCCATTATGGGGGAAACTAGCCCATTGAACGAGAAAAAATTATAGTCAAGTAGATCTTGGTTTTCCTAAAAAACAAAGAGAGAATGCATTTCTAGAACCAAAAGACAGGGACATATTGAAGAGACAGTGAGACATGTCCACTTGGCGAAGACTCAACCAGAAGACCAAGACACATCTAGAACCGCAAAACAACAAAACAGTGAGACATATCCACCTGGAAGCAGGACGCATTTGCAAGAGGCCATGTGTTAAGCCGGTGGCTCCTCCTCAATCTAGCAGGCAAATTGATACCAGTCGTCATCCTCTTCAGACGTGCCCTGACCCTGAGTAGGTGGAGTCTCCTCAGTGCCGCCTACATCCCTCTGCCTCTCACATGTGTCGTTCTACCTACTTCTTGATGCTTTCGTGCCGTTATGCTTGTCATCCTCAGTTGAAGTGTCGCCAGCTTTAGTATTGCCATGCAAAGCCTTTCTACTTTCACTATGCTGCTTATTACCCAGGATGCTGATCACTTGGCTACTAGGCACCTCCCTGCTCTACTTGTCCTTGCAACTAAGCAGAGGAGCTTTCATCTCAGACTCTTCCTCGAAGGAAATTGTGATAGTTGCAGTGATTGTAGGCCTATCTAAGGAACTACAGAAGTGAAATTGAATGCTGTGAGGGGCGAGATAAGGAGGAAGTGGGAAATCCTCAGAGCAAACAACATTGTCCCTCCTACCTCTACCACTTCGGGTATTTGGGTAGCAATGAGTGGGGTAAATGAGTGGATTGGGCATCTCAGTGGTTGAGTCTGGGGAATTAAAGGCGTAGTTGGTCGAAGCCTGTGAGCAGGTAAATCCTCCACGAGTTCCTCCGCGTCTACTGCGCATGTGGTGCCTGAGGCGAGCCATGGCAGAATTGTAAGTAATATTGATAGCATAGGAATTGGAGGAATGTTGACGTTGAGGGTGAGTAGGGGAGGTTGGGCCTCGGTCTAAAATACAGTGACTGGAATGAGAAAAATGGAATCCATTACCAAGATCCGGGTAAGGAAGAATCAGGTAGTGACTACCTGTTGTAGTTCGAATACACGGTTCAGCAGCTTGCAGAGAGCAGATTCCATGAAGAAGAGGAGGATGAGAAAAATGATCTGCAAGGGCCATGGCTATGAGGGAGGTGAATTTGTCACAAATTTCGGGGTAATTAATTATCACCTGCAATGTGTTATGAATTCGTCTAAGGTAAGCTCTCGAGACGATGCAGTTAGCCAGATGGCTCTCCATTCCACCGGCGGTCCATCTTGTCACCTTAATTACCACTGTTGACACCCGCATCCGGGTGGAGATTCTTCAATATCAATGGTTCGTAGAATATCATTTAAATTACCTTTTAAGTTTGGATTTTCTCCTAAGATCACCATTTTACCCTTTTCCTTTGCAATTTGACTTCTTGTGAATCTCCTTTGAACTGGTTTGTTAGTTGATTGTTCCTATGTCATTTCTTTAACTTCAGTTATCTTTTCCTTTGTAGATTGAGGAGTCTCAAGAATAACCACTAATGCTTTATTCACTTGCTCTTTCACCTGCTTTCTAGGTTTCAACTTAACAAATCTTTTTGACCTGGTCATTGCAAGCTTACTGATTTCTGTTGGTGGAGTTTCTTTATCCTTAGGGTTAATGCCTATATCTTGATTTTCCATTCCAAAACTACATAAAAACAAAAATGAAGACCATTCTCTGTTTATCCTTTTGAGTTCATGTAAAACTATCAGTTTAATTAGAATATGATGAAAACGGGAAGTTTCATATCCTTGAGATTTCATTTGCACTTTATCTGCCATCTTAGCTATACTTCGATACATGAAGTAAGGGAAATCTAAAGAAATCATACCATTAAAATGCAATAAGAGTTTAAAATGATATGAATAAACCTTATGATATCTGCCCTCATAGGTAAAATACCGTTGAATGTTGAAGAGTAGGTTGGCATAGATGTCTTTGATGCAGTTCCTTGGAATTTCTTTGGTTAAGTCTGTTTCTGCAAACTCTGGCTTTAGAAACACTTTACATGGTTCCATGTCAAATCTTAAGTTTTTGAACCACATATCTTGCCCTTTAGGAAGCTCTGTCACCAAAGCTATGATCTTAGGATAAATGTGCAAGTTTAGGATTCCAACCTTTGTGTTTGAGCCAGTGAAATTTCGTGCAAACTCCTTTGTCACCTAAGTATGTCCTCCCTGCAATTTTTTACAAAATTTCCAACATCCTGTTTTCTTGAATGCTTCCACAACTAAGTTATCTCTGCCTAAGACCTCAGTGCTTTTAGGCTCTGTTCTTAAACAATGACTAGACCTGTGACTTTTTCTTTCTTCTGTCATCTTTGCCTTTGAATTTCTGTAACAAACCAGCCTCGCTTGAAATTCTGTTTATCGGCCTCGCTTGCTTATGGTGGTCAATAGATGAGAGAAACTTTGGTAAGAGACTACCATAAGCTTACCATTAGAAAAATGGTATGTTTGAGCATTTGCATGCAAATTGAAATAAGAAACTAGCCAACCCTTTTGAATTTGAAATTACCTATCATGATGACCCCTAAATTCAAAATGATGAATTTTGGATGGCTACATGCTTAAGAACTAACTCCTAGTTGACACCTAATAATGAAAATTTAACGTAATTTTAACGAATTGATGTTTTGAAAAGACTTTCTATGAATCCGCACTTTTGTAGCACGCGGGGAAAAGTGCTACGAAAAGAGTAGCGTTTTCATAGTGCAAAATAGACCTTTTACACTGTCTGCACTAAGAAAACATGGTTTCGGGACTAATTCCAAAAAAAATTAAAAAAAAAAGGTTTAAGATATGAGTTCTTAAACAAAATTTGAAACTTCTAAGACAAGGGATAAGGTTGTTAAACTTTATTTGGATATGAAAATGAGACTTTTGAAACTCTTAACCCATCACCTACCCATTAAAACATAAAATGACTTAACACCTATCTAGGACCAATGACTAGGAACAATGTAAACTGTTCAGGTTTAGACCAAAAAACTTTTATGGTGATAACACTATGTATGCAAACGTACCCCAATGGAAGGTAAATGTAATTTTATCCTAGTCTTCAGGGGCGATCTAAATTTGATTATAGCCACTGAAGCCATAGAGGAAGGAAAATAATTGTTTCCATGCTAAGGTATCGAGAACTTAATCAATACAAGGAAGATGGAGATGGTCCTTATGGGTGGCTTTGTTTAGTTCTCTGTAGTCCACACAAATTCGCCATTTCCCATTTTTCTTGGGAATGACTACCAATAGGGAGACCCACTAACTATCTTAGATAGGATAAATACAATTTACATCTAGCAACTTTTGCAGTTCTTCTTTCACAATTTCTCTGATTTGCAGATTCAACCTCCTCTGAGGCTGCTGGATGGTGTGAGTGTCCTTCTCAATGTAAATATGATGGGTACACAGCTGAGGATCTATACCTTTCATGTTTGAGTATGCCCAGGAAAAAGATTTTTTATATCTCCGAAGAACTTGAATAAGTCTTTGATGTTGATGACTGTCCAAGTTACCGTTAATGTTAAGCATTTTACCTAGTTCAATATCAATTGGTCTACTGTTATAAACAACAGTAGTGGGTATATGCTAATCATGTGTGTCCCTCAATGGATCTCCATGTGCTTCATTATTGAGGATGGCCTTTAACACTTGGCATGTTGGATTATTCATGGAAACTCATCTATTAATGAAGTTGTTAATCAAATCATCTTCCATTTTATTCTTAAATTCAAGAGCTTCTTCTAGTGTGAGAGGAGAGCATATGTTTTATTCTAGGTATCTAGGTGGGTGTAACTAGGTATTTACAATAGGAAGAATTAATTTAGCTAGGGGATACAAAACAAGATTCTTCACAACATTTCCTTGAGTGATAGTCATGCTACTTGCACGACATCTGATATAAGCATCTGTTGTTGCTAACTAAAGTCGATCCAATATTAAAGGCTATCCATATAGCCTACTTATTGGGTTGATGACTAGAAATTTCATAGGATATTCCCAGGAATCGACACAAACAATCACATCCTATAAGGTTCCTTCAGGTCTAACTATTGATCTATCGGAATGTTCTACTAAGGTTGAGGTGGGTTCCAAAGCTGTAATGCCCAGAACCTTACAAGTTTTAGTAGTTAGAATATTAATGGCTGCCCCAAGATCTACTAGTGCGTTTGGAAAGGTGCAACTTTGTATATGAATTGTTACTACAGGATTTCTTGGGTCTTCATATTTAATCGGTGTTTGTTTACCCAAAAGCAGATCAGACAAAGTTTTGCTATGAAACCGGATCACAAAAGGATAGAAAAGAAAGATCAATGCCTTAGAATCAACCTCTTCAAGGGGGAACCTCCTCTACATTACACAAATGAACAATTCTTGGATGATACAAATGAAGATACCTCCTTTCTATATATAGGAAGGAGTCTAAGGGGTCCTAATACAATCAGAGCCTACATAACAATAATATTGTAGGGGCACAACAATAACAATAGTGGGCTTCTATGGGGCATAATAATAACAACATGGGGACTATATGGGCACAATAATAGCATAAGGGGGTTGCATTAATAGCAATAAGGGGTTATGCTAGTAGTATAGGGACCTAACATGCCCCTCTCCTTCAAAAAGTCTTTTCCTCAATGCTTGAGTAGTTCTAGATGCTTCTGTATAAAATTCTCATCCTCCCATGTGTAATCTTCAGCGGGTAAATTCTTCCACTTGATGAGATACTCTAAGATTGATCGATTTTCTACCTGTCGATTTCTTGTTTTTGTGACTGCTTCCAGTTCCAATATGATTTTTCCTTCCTCATCAAGTTCTGGAAATATTGTTTTAACTGGGATATCCTCACCTATAGCCTTCTTTAGGCATGAAAAATGGAAAACTAGGTGCACTCGAGAAGATGCAAGAAGCTCCAATTGGCATTCCATAGTACCAATCTTTTGTAACACCTTGTACAAACCATAATACTTTGGTGATAACTTATTATCCTTCTTAGCTTAGTTGAGGGACATTTTTTTGTATGGTTGTAGTCATAGAAATACCCAGTCACCTACATCAAAACTTCTTTTGTTGCGATATTGATCTGCTTATTTTTTCATTCGATTCTGTGCCAAAATGAGGCTATCCGTTAAAAGTTGGAGAACTTGTTGTTGATGCTCGATGTGATATTTCATTGCTTGAACATTTTTCCTCTTGATATGTCCTCTATCTTAAGAGTTTTAGGAGTGGTAATTCATGCCAATGCATTACAAGATATGGTCATATTCATTTCTTCTTTCTCTGGGGTTGGTTCCTGGTGAGTATTCTTTTCTTCCTGATATTTCACTGCTTGAACCTTCTTCTTGATATGTCCTTCTATATTGAGGGTTTGAGGAATGGTAATTTTACCAATGTAGTAAAAGATATGGTCAGATTCATTTCTTATTTCTCTAGGGTTGGTTCTTGGTGTATATCCTCTTCTTTTGACGTTTCTTGATCCTTTTCTTCCTCCTCTTCACAATCTATATAAAATAATTTCTTCTAAGCACACTTATGACCTTTAATGTATTTACTATCACAATTGTAACAAAGCCATTTCGCTATTTTTTCTTCCAATTGTTGTGGTGTCAACCTTGTAGGTTGTGGAAGGCTAGGAGAAAAACACTTCCATCTTTATAGTTGTGAGTGGTAGAATTCCTTGTTGCCATAATTTTCCTTTCCACTTTTCTTGCCAACCTATATTCCTTCTCTAATGAATCAGGTTCCCAAAGGTGAACCTCATGTTGGATGTTATCTTTTAAAGTATCTATGAAGACATCAATCCTCTACTTCTCTGGAATATCATTTACCCTTATATTTAATTTTTAGAATTCCTCAATGTGCTCTAGCATTGAACCCTTTTGTTTGAGATTTATCAATTGGCTAAAGAAGGTGTTTCTCTCTATCTCCTCATAATGTGCTATCATTTCCTCGATGAAAATTGACCATGTGAAGAGTGCTTTACGAGAACAAAGCCCTCTATACCATACAAACTAATTCAGTTCTAAATGTAAAGATGCAATACGTGCCTTTTGTGACAGTTTCACATCGTGTAGATCAAAATATTTCTCCATCTGTAGTATCCATGTTATCAGATCCTTGCCATCAAACTTTCTCATATCTCGTTTTTCTTTCTTTTAGGACCTCGATCTTGAAATGAATGTCACTCTATAGTTTCAAATCTCCAAATTTTGAAATTGTGACCTACTATAGCCCTCTACGTCCTCTTTCCAATGCCACCAGTCTTATCACAATTGGATTCTCCAAGAAAGAGTTATATGCAATCTCCCAAGCTGACCAGATTATATACTTTTTTAGTAGAGCGAACTTGTAAGAAGTGCCACGTGTCACTGTTTCAATCTTCAGACCTAAAAACAATACACAAAAAAGTAAAGTCTGTCTTATTTCTGTAACTTCTTACAACATTTCAATCTGATTCTCAGAGATAAAGTTATGACGATTATCCCAAGGTCACCTGTCTCATGTGTAATTTGGGAGCCTGAACAAACCCTAAATGTCTTGGACCGTATCTCCGAAAGTATAGTGAAACAAGATCTGAAATTTGGGTCCACACTTCACCAAGTGTTCGGCTCAAATGGGTTTTAATTTCAGATTCTGGACCTTGGTATAGAAATAATTACAGTGAAAATTCAACGATGACTTGTTTCAGATGGAATTCTGGAGCTTGCAAAAACCATAATTTCCTCAGATCATATCTCCGAAAATATAAAGAGACAAGATTTGAAATTTGAACCCGAGGTTAAAAATGATTTAGGCTCAGTTTTTGTTTTAGCATTTGAAACATCGTAGAGAAAATGTTATACCGAAAATTCCATGATGAGATTTTTGTAGCAGCAAAACCCTAGAATCCAAAGCTTTGATACCAAATGTTATGAAACCAGCTCACAAAAAGATAGAAAAGATAGATCACGACTTAGAAATCAGCCTCTTCGAGGGGGAAACCTCCTTTACATTACACAATTGAATAATTATTGGATGATACAAATGAAAATACCTCCTTTCTACATATATGAGTCTAAGAAGTCCCTATACAATCAGAGCCTACATAACAATAATATTGTATGGGCGCAACAATATTAATAGTGGGCTTCTATGGGGCATGATAATAACAACATGGGGACTATATAGGCACAATAATAGAATATGGGGGTTGCACTAATAACAATAAGTGGTTACACTAGTAGTATAGGGACCTAACTATTCCTACGACATGTAATGTTGGTGGATTTTTTAATTTCCTTCTAGGATTCTTCCCACGTAATTCCATAATTGTCTTTTCATAAAATGGGATGTCCTGTATGGCCCAGAGGAGCAGAGTCTTTATACACAAATTTTTCAATTCCCTTGTTGGGGCTTGGTTTTGCCCAATTTTGATACCTTTTTCTATACTTTCCCTCTCCCATTTTGACTATTTTTAACCCCTACTATGCCTATCTTGGTTGTAATACTTGTGTTTTTTCCCAAAGGGTGCCATAGGATGAAGGTATGCAAATTAATACTAAAAATCATATTTTACCCTAACTTTGAGCATTCCTTAGCTAGTTGTTTATTATTTTATTATCATGCCAACTATTCTCGAGTTCCTGTGCAGATTTTCTTTGATTCGGAGACAGGCCCATAATTCTTGCAAACAATTGTGCGATTTTATTTCCTGCAATTACTCCGGATTTCCTACAGTCGCAGATTTTTTGTAACCGCGCGGATTTCCTACAGCAACATTAGTGGTTAGCCATGTTCCATGAATATCTAAGTCCAACGGGAACATGGGTTTTGCGGGGAATATATCATATATGATTGCTATCCTATAGGCCTTCTGAGATCTGCCAACAACACCGCCTAGATTCAAAAGCTTTCTCTCATTGGTCGTTTGGAGGAACAACTACAACCATGTAACGAGTTTTCGTCTATCACGTTCTTTCAATCATGGATTAGAACCAGTATGTTTAAAGAAGATATATTGTAATAGATATGTTAGCATATGGATTAGATTAGCAGTCTCCTTTATTTCGAGCCATCTATGGGCTTTGTACATGTATAAATTATGTCCTAGTTTCGATGATAGGGTTGTTAGAGTGTTGGGTTGGTTTCATCACTAACTTTGTATCAGATTCTACTTGGCTATATTTTCAAATTAATGTAAAGATATATGTTATGTCCATTGCAGTGAGCAAGCTCCTCTAATTTGAAGGGGTTGTGATTAAGGGAGGGCCCCCTTTGCTCACAACTCCTATAGTGTAGTTTTCATGTATTTTATTTATGTTATGTAGCATTAATTCAATTTTATAGCCAATGTACTCTCTCGAATATATATCAACATCATTGGATTAATTGAATTAATTTTTTGTTCATGTGTGAGATTCAATTAATGAAGATTTGATTCCTTATGTTGATTGAATTTCTGAATTTGTTGTAAGTTGATTTTTATATCTTTTCTTAATCATCATCAGCAATCGTAAGAGTTGTAGAGGGAAGTTTGATCCACTCTATAGTCTTTGATGCTAAGTGTTTGATGTAGGAAAGAGTCATTGGTTTTGTATGATTGGTTAATTAGATTAATCACCATTTACAGTATTAGGCTTGCATATACTTTGCATGCATCTCACAAGCTTACCTTCCTGAGTTGATGATTTATGTTTAATCAAATTATAATGCTATAATTTGACTTCACATTTTGGAGCCGTTGCAAGGGAGGTACTAAAGGGATAATAGTGAAGTATTTTTATTACATGCATTGTTTGGAATTTTTTTCAGGACTGAGGGAGTCGAAGTGGTAAGTCGAAGGGCAAAGCACATGCACTAGAGGAGGTCAGAAATTCACCAAAGCCATGTTCTGATTGTTTGGTAAGTAGTTTCTTTTGAATTTGTTTTCATAGTAGATGATTGGGTCCAAAATCTACAAATGTATTTTTTGGCGGTGTGAGCACCACTTCATTTACTAATACACTAGCAAGGAAAAAGAAGTCTGTAAGAAATAAGGCGGCAAGAGAAGAAGAGTCTGGTTAGGAGGTTTGTGGTCCTGAAAAGAGCCCAGAACATATTCCTACTTTACTGAAGCATCTTTTGAAGGAAAATCTTCTGTTGCTGCCCATTTTGACTCTCCTATCACAAGCATAAAAACATCTTTGCTTAGTGGTCAGCCTGAAAAGAAATTCCTTGGCATTCATGTTCAAGCAGAAATCCAAACCATCGATTCTGCAGTCTAAAAAGCCCCCACTTCCTTTTGGTCCAAAATGGCCCATGAAGAGGGGACTGGTCACACATGTGGATACGATGACAAGGAAGAAGAACTGGTCACACTCGAATTCCCTATCAAGGAGGCTGGTGGAGCTACTTAGATGAAGAATATTCCTCCTTCAACCTTGCCTAATTTTCGTGGGCTTCCCAGTGAAGATTTTGATGCCTTTCTATTTGAATTTTATGTGTTATGCAGAAGCTATGACTATTCTTCCAATGCTCAGAAGATGAAGTTGTTTCCTGCAACATTGAAGGATGTGGCTCTCAGGTGGTTCATGGGGTTGGCTTCAAACTCCATTACAACTTAGGAAGAAATGAAAAAGGTATTCTTGAGAAAGCATCAAGATTATTACAAGACTAGGGACCTCAGAGAAGAAATATTTGGCATGGCTCAGAAGGAGGGGGAGAGCCTTGAGGACTTGATGGAGAGATTTCAGTACAATCTGCAAAGTTCTAAAATGAATCAACTGAGCAAGGATACTAAAAGAATAATTTTTCTTAGAGAAATCAAACCATAATCTCTGGATATTTTGAATCTGATGGGAGGAGGTGACATATCAAAGTTGGGTTATGATGAAGTATGTGAGATATGTCATCGATATTCAAGAGGAAATTTGAAAGTTGAAGGAGGAACAAGAGATACTGCTTCCAGGCTTTTCAATTCAATTGCTGGAGTTGGAGTAACTAGAGCTAAAATGGGTAATTTATTTGAAACTTTTAAGACTGATATTATTAGCACATTATCTTCTAAATTGGATGTTTTGCAGGTTAAGAAGAAACATGAAAAACATGAGGAACTAGAAAAATTCCTCGCCGTGTTCTGTTCGAAATGCAGGAAGAAGTATGCCTTGAGGGAATGTCTTGTAGATAGCATAGAGATATGCCAAATCTATGAGGAAAAACACTCTATTGATCAATGCTCGTCACTTCCTAAAATCAAAGCATCATATCTAGCCGATCAAGGACCTGTTAACGCACTTTATGCAATGGCACCTCAAAGAACATGGAAACCATGTGTTGTGGGTATGGCTCAGTCGCATTTTCAAGTTCCTTATAATCAAAATCAAATGTCGAATATTCAAATTCCTTGGAAGACTTGGCCTCCACAACAGCCTTGGCAAGGGAACTTTGCTTACCCTACCACTCAAAATTGTCCTCCTCAAAATTTTTATCCTCTACAAAATACACAACAACAACTGATTCAACCTCAACAGTAGTAGCTTCAGTTGCCTATCCCACCAAATCAACCTCGTCCTACATAACTTCTTGCCCAACTAGTGTATAACCCCAATAACAAAACCATCCAATCTGATCACAACATTGGATTGTTCACCTATCCCACGTTTCTTACCTCTTGTCTTGCACCACAGTCGCTGCAGGAAATTTATGTTCCTGTTTTACGAGAATTTCTTGTGTTGCTACAGGAAATCTAGTTGAGGTCAGGAAAAGTGGTGAATCAACCTAGAAGAATTGAAGAGATTGTAGAGGAAGACTCTCTAGAAATGCCTGAAGTTGAGAACACACCTGAACCAGCAGAACAACCTACTTCACAGCCACAAGAACCTTCCTCATCCCATACAATCTAGCCTCCTTTTCCAGAGAGGTTGGAAATGAGACTAAAGCAGCTTGAGTTTGATCTTGTGCCTAAATTGAGAAATGTATGCATTAAGTTCCCATTACTGCAAGAAATAAAAAGTATCCAAATATATGCTAAAATAGTAAGGGAGCTATGTACCAAGAGACCAAGAAGATAAAAGAAATAACTCTCTACAATAAAAGTAGGTGGAAAGCTTGCAATTTTAATGTCTACTGGATTTGTTACTAAAAAATATGCAGACCCTGGAATCCCTGTCGTTACCACCTTTAGCAATGAAAACCTAAAAAAAATACTTTAATTGATTTAGGTGTAGCCATTAATGTGATGACTATGGAGACCTTACTATAATAGGAACCTTTGACTTATTGCCTACTCCTACCATGCTAGAAATAGCAGACAGGTCTAAGGTAAAGCCAGAGGGGGTACTAGAAGACATTGTCATCTCATTAGATTCCTGGAAGTACCCTGCAGATTTTTATGTTCTTCAACCCAAAACTAAATTAGGAGGGTATCCTTTGATCTTGGGGAGACCATGGTTAGCCACAACAGATGCTTATATAGGGTGTAGGTCCATAAATATGACCATCACTCATGGGACTGCAACAAAGCACATTAATTTGTATTCCCCCGCTCAACCTCTCTTGAGATTAGAATATACACATTGGGTTGAAGAAGAAGAGCATGATTCAAAATGTGCCCAACCAGTTTTGACAATTTCCCAAGCCATGAGCCTCAAAGAAAATTCAAAAGAAAATTTGATAAATTGTTGTATTTCTAATCGTGATTTTTTGCAGCAAGAAGGAGGGCAGTCTAGTTACAATTTAGATCTCATTACTAATCTGCAGGATTTTCATGAATATAGTACATCAACCAAATTACATTCAACCTTATTATCTGCATTTCCTGCATACTCCATGACTGAATGAAGGAGTAAGGTGGTTGAAATTTCTCTTGAAAAACCTTTGAATATTAATTCTGCCTTAACCCTTCGATAGGAAAAAAAAGTTAATTCAAGCATTGAAAAAAAAAATTAGACACTTTTTCTTGGGAATACACAGATATGAGAGGAATTCACCTAGACACATGCATTCATCATATTTATATAGAAGAGAAATCCAGGTTTGTGAGATAGCCACAAAGGAGGATGAACCCATGCTTTAAGGGAAATTGTGAAAGATGAATTGTAGAACTTGTTAAATATAGGGTTCATCTATCCTATCTCGGATATCCAGTGGGTATATTCATTGCTTATTGTCCCAAAAAAGAATGGTAAATGGTGAGTGTGTGTAGATTATAAGGAACTAAATAAGGCCACATTGAAAGATCACTTTCTCTTGCCTTTCATAAACCAAGTGTTGGACACTTTGGCAGGAAAAAAATATTTTTCCTTCCTAGATGGGTTTAGCGGGTACAATCAGATTAGGATAGCTCCAGAAGACCAGGAAAAGACTACATTCACATGTCCCTAGGGCACCTATGCATATAGGGTACTACCATTTGGTATATGAAACACACCAGCCACATTCTAATGGGCAGTCCTTGTTATTTTTTCTGATCTTTTGCATGGTTGCATAGAAGTTTATATGGATGACTTTACAGTTATGGGTGATACTTTGGAGGAAGCTTTACATAATCGTGAAAAAGTTTTGCAGAGATGTAGAGAAACTAACCTCTCATTAAGTAATGAATTTTTTTTATGATTATGAATGAAGGTATTGTTTTGGGTCATCATGTTTCTGCTGTAGGAATTAAAGTTGATACAACAAAGATTGAAGTCATTGCAAATCTACACCCACCAACCAATAAAAAGGGAGTTTGAAGTTTTCTTGGGCATGCAGGCTACTGTAGAAGGTTTGTTGAAAATTTTACAAAAGTAGCATCTCCATTGTTTAAATTGTTGACTAAAGAAGCTGAATTTAATTAGGATGATGAGCATCAAGTTGCATTTGATACACTCAAGGAAAAACTTTCTTCAACACCAGTATTGAGAGGCCCAAATTGGAAATTACCTTTTCATATTTCCACTGATGCCTCTGATTTAGCCATAGGAGTGGTATTGGGACGAAAGGAAGATCCAGTAACCCATGTTATTTATTATGTTAGTAGAAACTTAACTTCTGCAGAACTGAATTATACGGTAACTGAAAAAGAATTCCTTGCTGTGATTTATGCTATTAATAAGTTTAGACATTACATCATGGGCTATGAAGTTTTTGTACACACCAATCACTCTGCCATTTGATATCTCATGAATAAACAAGTTACTAATGGTAGGATTACTAGGTGGATTTTGTTGTTGCAGAAATTTGACGTCACGGTATTGGATAGGCCTGGGAAGGAAAATTAGGTAGCTGATATCTTATCTAGACTTAACCATGCAAGTGAGGATGTTCTTGTTAATGATATCTTTCCCAACGAAAATTTGTTTTCTATTTCTGTTCAGAACCTTAGTTTGCAAACATGGCCAATTACCTTGCTACAGGAAAGTTGCTTCCTTATTTTCATCTAATCAGAAAAAGAGAATTATTACAAAAAGTGTTGATTACTCTTGGATTAGGGGAGAAGTTTTTTCACTAGACCTGATTTGATTATTCGCAGGTGTGTCCGAGAAGAGGAGATCTATGACATTTTGAGAGCCTGTCACGATGAACCATGTGGAGGACATTTTGCAGACAAGCGAATAAATTATAAAATCCTTCGCTCAGGTTATTATTTGCCAAGCCTTATCAAAGATGCAAGGGAATATGTCCGGAAGTGTAATAGCTACCAGAGAATGGGGCAGCCTGTACAAATGCTTTTGTAGCCATAGGTTCTTATAGAACTATTTGAGAGATGGGCTCCTGATATTTTAGGTCCCATCAACCCTAGAGCATTACCTAGAACAACAAAGAAAATAGTGGTAGATTTTTTTTTTGTCTGATATTTTTGTAAGATTTGGGGTACCTAGAGAAATAGTCACTAATCAAGGTACTCAGTTTGTATCAAAGTTTATGCAGGGAATTGTGCAGAAATATTAGATTAATTACCGAAAGTCCACCCCTTACCATCCACAAGCCAATGGGTAGGTGGAATCAACAAATAAGGTGTTGGAAACAATCCTTACGAAGATAGTGCAATTACATAAGAAGGATTGGTCTGACCAAATTCCTAAATCATTGTGGGCCTACTAGATTACATGGAGGAATACCACTGGCTTTTCTCTGTATGAATTGGTGTATGGAAAGCAAGTTTTATTGTCGATTGAATTTTAGATCAAAACTTTTAAAATGGTAGCAGATTTGGGAATCAACCTTGATGAAGCTCAACAACAAAGAATCCTACAGATCAATGAGTTAGATGAAATTAGGCTGCATGCTTTTCGGCATACTGACTTGATTCAGCAACAATAGGCTAAATGGAACGATAGATACATTAAAAAGAAGCAGTTCAAAGAGGGAGACTGGGTATTGTTGTATGATTCTCAATTT
Source organism: Pinus taeda (assembly GCA_000404065.3). Taxonomy (NCBI): domain Eukaryota; kingdom Viridiplantae; phylum Streptophyta; class Pinopsida; order Pinales; family Pinaceae; genus Pinus; species Pinus taeda. Next base: position 293,554 of record APFE031347489.1, read on the forward strand.
AAGAACTTTAAAGGACAATTTAACACACATTAGCTGGGCCCCTATGAAATTGAGAAAGTCTTCGATAATGGATTTGTTTAGGTTAAAACCATTGATGATGGGTATGTTACCTACTTGGTGAATGTGCATAGACTCAAGTTATATCAGAAACCCCAATCTAAGGAGGAAGTTTTGGAAGAAATTGTGAAGAAAAGAGAGTTGGAGATGGTGAGAGAAGGGATCATTCCTTCCACTATATCTTCTTGATTTCCTGCTGACACAATGAGCTCACTTTGTTCCTCCTCATGCTTGGTAAAACATGAGAGGAATGTCTATTGGGTATATGTTTATTCCTTTTTCCAGGACCAATGGACTAATTATGGAAAAGGAACCCCCTGGAGTCTTCTTTTCCAAGTATTTCAAACTCTCTAAAAATGAAATCTAGCAAGCATGGACTACCCTGGGCTCGTTAAAATTACAAGTCATTAGGTTCTCTCAATAAAAATATGTTTTCATTTAAATCTATATTTCTCGTGTTGGATTGATGTGGGATTTCTTAAGGCCTTCCTTCCAACAATCTTGGCCCATCGACATCAGGAAGTTATCTGGGTGCAAGATCAGAGCCTTATGATGCCTTGAGGCTTGTATGCCCAAATAACAGGCTATCTCGCCAGTAACAATGGGGAATCACTATGACTCCTTGACTGTGGATCCTACAGGGGAGTTCTACATTAGCACATTAATTCACACCTGATAAGATGCATCAGAGTACCTTGGTCCTCGCTCTCATTAAAGGTGATGGGCCTTGCATTGGTTAACAACTAACCTCAATGGCTGGTAATCCAATGAGCTCATTGCACATTTGACATCGACACCTTTTTTTCATGTGCAGTGAATTGTACACAAGCGAGGGAAAAGTGTTAGTCATGGGTCGATTTCCTGCAGAAGCTATGCACGTCATGGTCTGATTTCTTGCAGAATCTCCACAAGTCATGGTCAGAATTACTGCAGAAGTTTCAAAAGTCACAGTTCAATTTTCTGGAAAATTCAATAGTGTGGTTCCATTTCCCGTAGAAAAATTTCAGCAATCCCAGTTCCATTTCCTGCAGCGGCACCCTGGTTTTCTGAAAAACAAAATAAAAAGCATAGACAAAGCATTAAGTTAAAATTATTTAAAAATACTAACATATTTTTAATACTAGTCGAGGTCATGAATTGTAAAATCATATATCTGATTTAAATATTTGGTGCATTATCATCTCAATGACATGCACGTGCCATCCAAAGTACTAGACTGTTGGAAGGTATAAGGTAAATCACAGCCGACGATGGGACACCTGAGGTAAAGGGTAATTAACGCTTTTGCTTTTAATTATTTATATGATTTTTTGGCTATGTTCACCCTTGCGGCAAAATGCAGCCATAATCCGGTATATTATTACTCCAGCTCCTCACTTGATCACCATGATTCTCACATGACCATTATACGTACTCCCCATATGTTCCTGCAGGTTGGATCATGATGACAATCATGATCAGGGCCCATCCCTTGAAAATCCCATGCTTTGCGATCACTTTCTATAATAAGCCCTCCCTTGTCACGTGAGTTTGTTACAAGCTTAAGCCAATATTTCCAAGAATTGCATACACCTCATCTTCTAGTCTTTCACCATGTCGAAACTACATGCCCTCGTCCGCTTTGAGCTGTAAGGGCCTGAGTTACTGGAGGCTAACCCTTGCAGCAAGGCAAGATTGGAAATACCAGGGTGGCTGCCATTTTTCTAGTGATTCAGCGACCATAACTCCAAGGTGACAAAATCTTTCGCCTTGAGCCTGAATGGTGATAAGGCTCAACTCGGGGATTTTCAATTCAGGTTGACTGAGGGTTTGGTAGTGCGAGCATGCGGGATTTCACAGTTGGGAGAATGTTGGTTCAAGAACTAGCGTTTCAACAAGAGCTTATGCGCACCCTTCCTCCACAGAGAGCATTGGGTCTCCGACTGGACTAAGGGAATCTCACAGGAGTTATTGAAGAGTAAGTACTGGAACTCGTTATTTTTCCTGCAAAAATACATCACGTGTGAGGGTTGCTTCAGGCTTGCATTCCTGTTTCATGTTCGGCTCCTCGCCCATTTCCATGAAAAGCCATTAAATTTGCCCTATTACTTGAGGATTTTGTTGATGAAGATGTCAAACACTGCTAAGGAAAGGGGTGTCAATTTAGAGGAAAACCTCTACCACCATGGGCTGTTGAAAATGATCTTGGTGGAGGTCTTGAAAGAGAAAAAGTGGACATGGGAGGAGTTCTTAGCTGAAAACTATTTTGCAGAGAATGAGGATCTTGATTGCCTAGATTCTATGGAGGAAGCATCAACAAATAAACTGAGCAAAAATTCATGGATGTGTGGGCTACAAATAAAAGGGAAAGAAGAGGAGAAAAACTCTGACCCTTCAGAGTCTGCAGCCAAAAAACCAGTGGAAAAAGCAAAGAAAAAGTTGCAGACTTAAAAGCCACTAGTAAAGAAGGAAAAGAGGGACGACCTCAACTCTTCGAAGCCCACTGAGAAGAAACCCGAAGAAAAACCAAAGAAGAAGAAGAAGCCTCAGACCCTCAGTCTACAGACGAAGGAAGCAGAAAATGATGAGGACGTGGTAGTGACAAGGGAGATTGTGGGCCAAAAGCCCAAGTCGAAGAATGGTACTTCCACCTTGATAAAAAGATTTACTAGAAGCCAAGCTATTTAGTTGGAAATAAAAGATACTGCGGATGCAAAAGTATTGCCCGAGACACCAGATAAGAAGAAGGAGAAACACCACAACCCACCCAAAGGTAAAGAGAAGATTGAGTTAGCTGAGTTTACTGGTGAGGTAGCCATGTCTGTTCAGGATTCCCCGATGCATGGAAGCGAGAATAACACAACAGAGGAAAAACAAGAAGAGGAGGACCTCAGGTCCCCTAAATCTCTCCAAGGACGTCAAGGAGGGGAAGTAACTCCTCAGAAGAGACGGTCTCTGTAGGAATTGGAAGAAATCACTACCGAGCTCACCATTTCAGAGAGAATTTTGAGAAAGGAAAACAAGACCTTGAAGGAGAACAACCTGTGTATCCAGAAGGAGCATGAAGAGTGGGTCCAAAAAATGGCCTGAATTATGAAAAAGAAGCAGGCTAATATCGATCATTCGAAAAACAAGAATGAAATGTACAAGGGTTAAATTCCTGCAGAACCCAACAGTTGTTTCTGGGAAAACTAGTATTCCTAAAGAATGCTAGCCCTCTAGGTTTGGAAGCTACCCTAGAAACAATAGTTTAAAGCAATTCAACAATTTCTTCTATGTGTAACAGATAAGAGAAAGATAATGGAACCAACCTAGAACTTCCGCTTAATCCCTTGCTTGATCTCTCTCCCCTTTGATAGATCCTGCAAATCCTTCTCGTACTTAACACGCTTGGAGAGTACTTTCACAATTTCAGCAACAAAGAATCGTCAAAGAATCATGATCTATTACAACATAAACAATATAGAATCAGATATATAATAAAAAAATGATAACATTCACAATTGCACAATCATATGGAAGAAAACTTGAAGAAATTTATTGATAGAAGGGAGAATTACAACCTAGTTGTCTGATCTAGCATCATCCTCCTAGCTTCAATCCTTCTTCACCTCATGAAATAGCAAGATCACTCCAACAATACAATGCTCTTTCATCAATTTCAAACTATCAACACGTCCTTGCAATTCACAACATTCCAGCCTCTAGATCTCTTAGATGAGGGATCCATTTATAGATGTGTGCAAGGGTGTGATTCATCCATGGGGTTTAATTAGTGTCATTCCACTTGTTACAGTTGATTCCATAAGAGAAAGGATTGGAGATTTTCTTAGATCCCTTACTCATCCTTGGGTGAATTCAGAGAGGCAAGTGGCACAGGAGAAGTTTCTAGAAGATTCCATGAGCAACCACCTAGCAAACTGTCTTGGACATTAGTCCATCCTTGCCCATCGCACCCTATAGAAGGCCTAATTAGTATGCATCGCACCCTGGTAGTGTACCACTCAGTATGCATCGCACTTTTCCAGTGGAGCAATTAGTATGGTTCAATTTAGGCTGTCTCTGGATGGTTTCTCAAATGGAACTTTTAGGGAATGATGTATTGAGATAACTATGTTCCTTTAGGGTATGAAACAACTGTTTTAGAGGTTGATGAGACCTAATACATCGACATATAAGTTTTGAGTTGATGTGCCCAAATATGTCCATAACACTTTCCCCCTAAAGTATGAAGTCGTAAATATTGATGTCAGGTGAAATGCTTTATCATGAGGATCCAAACTTTTGAATTGGAAGGTGAACTACATAAGTTACAATGCAATACATCATCATAATATAATTTTCATGATCTAGCTAAGGGAAGCATTCCCATGCTCTTGTTTATAAATTCATTTCATGTACATAGTTCAGATAGTTGTATGTAGATATAGACTAGTGAATCTTCAGATATAGAGTCATCATCCATGGTTAGGATGACCATCTGTGTAGAGCCTTTGTACATTTTATGTTTTTATATTCCTGAATATATCACAGCCCAGATGGATGAAACTAGATCCGAGGTCTTCAAACTCGTCCAATCTTTGATCGATGTACAAGTAAATCCATGTGAAGAGATGTTCTGAAGTCGAACATGGAAAGACATCACCTGATTACCAGCCAATGATGTGAGTTTTTAACAGACGCGAGAGGAATCACCGATAATGATAATGATCCTCAAGGTACTACAGTACAATTTAGGTGGTGTGAATACATGATCCGATGTCGAACACCACACAAAATCTTTTGGTCGAAGGCCATTGATGTCAACCTGTCGCCGGAAGTGAGAAAATTGTCATTGATGTATGCAAGCTCCAAAGCATTGAAAGGGTTTTTTCTAAGTCAACTTCTTGGATAATGATCTGATGTCGAAAAGAAGCAACTCGTCATAGGAGGGCCTTGATCCACATCTACGACACAAAACGAAGCAAATGATTTTCTGGAGGAGAAAAATGAACTGACGACACAAGGTTCAAGAATGGAGGTCATGAAAAATGAAGGTTGGAGGTATTGCAGTGGATGAGACATTAACTGGATGGTGGTTTCTCAACTAAATTACTTCTCTTGAACATGTCGGTGACAATGAGATGAATTGGTAGTGTTAACCCCAAAAAATGGATGGTATGAAAGACCAATGGTGAGATGACCGGTGAATAGAATAACCCAACCCAACACAATAATGGTGATGAAGTGAAAGTGTCATGTTCAAGAGTGACTTGCTACCATAAATTCTTCAAGTTTCTTCCCCTTTTTCCCCAGTCATTGCTGACCAGTATCTCTATTTTTTTCAAGCTTGAGGAGGATAACATATGCTTGTTCTATAATTCGCTCTTCGGGCAAACATGTCGCTATTAATGTTTTAACGAGTCTAGCGACAGTGAAACTCGGTCTCATCTAGATGGACAATTTTGTCGCTATTGTTTTAACGAGTTTAACGACAAGGATAACTTGGTCCTTTTCATGTTTAGAGAGTTGAAAAGGGATGAAAAGAAAAATTCATAAGTTCTTTTTCATAAAATAATCCCTCAGGTCCAAAAAAGGATAAAATAATACAGGAGGGATGACATTTCCAACACTTTAACCAGCTAGAAAAGACAAGTGCTCGACAATCGTTTCATTTTTAACGAGTCTAAAAATGGTTTAAAGAGGACTCTATTTTGAGGAATGAGTGGTGTCTAGGGTAGCAACTGGTTCCGGTGATGTTGGAACTTCTCAAAACATGTTGATTTGTATGAAGAGGTTGGCTAATAAGACCACTCATTGCAATTGTTCCTCAAAAAGGGTAAAACAACCAAGTGAAAGCGTATGATCGGCCAAAGGGATGGTGGTGATGGGATGTACACAACCAAGGCTCAAAAGGCTGATAGAATGGAAATCAAAAAGGTTGAAAATTGAAATTGGGTTCATTTTTTGACAAGCTTGAGCCATGGGGAACTATGCTTGGATTCGGTTTCATGTTTACACAAGATTGAAAGGAACAAACTATGCTTGGCTTCAATTTCATTTTTGCACGAGCTTGAAATGAAAAATTATGCTTGAATTCAGTTTCATTTTTACACAAGCTTGAAATGAACAAACAATGCTTCGAAATAGGTTTTCATGCCCCCAGCATGATGTAAGGGAGAGTCTCTTGTAACCAAATGGAAGTCACTGTGGTGAAGCAGGACAGTTATCCAACACCTCTTTTGTTTTGTCTAGAATAGACAAAGGTGAATGGCGTGATAGACCGATCACATAACCTATAGGGAAACTTATCTTTACCACTAGGTGCATGCCCCCCAAGCTTCATTACACTCACCAGACTACTCATGGTTATTAGGTGGATGGAATGAAGGCTTAAGTGATACCATTGATGTAAATGGACTGTTTAGGGATGATGATTGAATTGGAGCTATGTTTGGACCGGGAAATGAAAGCTGGTCAATGGTGACAATCTTGCCTTCATGTGGGAAATGCATCACTTGGAAGAGTGTTGAAACAATAGCTTCCATGTTATAAACATAGTCACGCCCAAGAAGTAAATTGTAGTCTAAAGGTCCTGGGACTATCATCACGTTCAGATGAATGGTCTTTCCTCTCAAAGTGATAGGTAACTTTGGAAGGATCCCTAACGGTTGACTAGTTCCTCTGTTAAAGCCTAATAGATTTTGTGTAACAGGGACAAGCGGTGGTGAACCCAACGCTTTCCAAGCAGTTGAGGAAAGGATACTCACTGATGCACCTTCATCTATAATAGTGCCAGACACGATCGTTTTACAAACTTGTACTATGATCTGGAAAGGTACATAAGAAGGAAGGCGGCATCCTGCCAGTCGATTCCAATCAAAGGAAGCGACTAGACTACTTGGAGGGGTTACCGGAGAAACGAGAGAATTAACCCCTGGATTTACAAGAAATGGAGGGTTTTCCTCCTGTCTTGATGGAACATGCAGATTGCCCCCAAGGTTGTTAGAATCCGAAGTAACAAAAAGAACTTAAATGGTATAATTTTCACTCTCTTCGGGAAAGGTACAATTAGCTAAAAGTGAAATTAGGTCAACTGTGGCCTCGACCTGTTGACTTTGGTCGGGTATAGGCTCATAAGATTCACTTTCAGAGAGAGTGGTTTTGGCCGACGGTTGATTTAAGTCAGTTGGTTTTTCAACTAGCGAAGGACTTAGGGAGAGTTTCCTGTAACCAGATGGAAGTTGTTATGGTGAAGCAATATGGTTATCCAACACTCTTTTGGCTTCGTCCAAAAAAGGAAAAAGTTGAAGGGAATGGTTACCTTCACATAACCTACATGGAATCCTCACCTTTCCCTTTTGTCCATGAACTTTTATATCACTATTTGATAGTGTGTTACCAACATGATCTCCAGAGGTTGTTGACACGGGATGGTGTGAACGGGAAGACCATTCTTTCAAGATCCAAGGAAAGTAAGGACAAACTCAATGAAAAATGTCTCCCGTACAAATTATGCATGGATATTTGGCTTTGGGAAATTTAATGGATGGATTTTCATCAGATGTTGCATTCAGAGCAATGGTTGCTTGGTTGCCCCCTTGTTGAATCAACTTCTTCTTCTTCTCTTTCCCTTTCTTCTTCTTCTTATCCACTTGGTTACTAGTATCACTATTTTCACCAAGTGAAGATGAAGAAGGGAAGGGAGAAACAAATGAGGAAGAAGGCGAACGATCAACTAGAGACTGATTTTGTCCAGTTGGAGGTGTACTCGATTTCGAAGAAGTCTTGACATTTTGAACCAAGGAGTTTGAAAACAACCATACTGGCAAGAAAATGGTAAATCCCAGAAGGGACAATGTAGCCATATAAGGCGCACCAATATTTTTGAAAGAAGGAAAAGGACGAGGATTCCCATCAAAAGGAATTTCTTGATTAGTGGATTCTGGATTTCTCGCCATATTTTTTAACCTAAATCAACTAAGGAACAGGGATGTTATTCTAAATTCAACTAATTTTAATGACACTTGGACAAAACTTTGCTTTTTCAATTTTTAAGAGTTGATAAGAAGCTAAAGATGACTCTAATTTCCTTTGATTTTTAATGAGCCTGAAACGACAAGTGCTCAGATGGATCTTTTTCTTTTAAAGAGTCAAAAAGGAACGAAAGTGACTACTCTAGAAAATCTAGATAGAGGGATTACCAAACCAATCGCAAAACTACAATATACACCTTGGTGAAAAATTAAAGAGAAATTACCAAGGACTTATGTAGAACAGTCAATCTTCCTGAATGCTGTGTTCAGTGCATTGCGATTAATAAGGTGGCAGACTCAGGTTCCTATGGATAAAGGATATAAGCCTATTGTGGTTTCCCAATATATACGCGACGGTATAAGGAGCACAAATCCATGCTAGCACTTTTCATATCAAGGAGGAGGAATCACCCAACCTTTAATGAAAATGATAGCCACTAGTTTTAATGACGTCAGAACATGTCTCTAGCCTAGACCTCTAGATATGTTGCGTTAAGTTCGAAAGAGTTATTAGGTTCATTGAAATTTATTTTAAATTTGATCTTGTTTATAGTTTTCCTTTCAATGGTTCACTGCGTGATGATGATTTGAAATTCCTAAAATTCAATCTGCAATGATAAACAATCTTTGTTTATTTTGAGCAATGAAAATCCTAATTACTAGGGAAAGAAAATAACAGTGATTTTTAAAAAAAAGAGCAAAGAGCACACACTAGTGCATTTGCCTAAATCATATTTTCGCACACAAACCAAAAAATGCTAAATGAAAATGCATGTCTTTGTTTTCATTCTCCTTAATGTGAGAAATGCCAAAAAGGAAAACTAAATGCAACAAAGATCTGAAATATTTCACTCAAAATGACATTTTCGACAATTTCTTTTTCAAAAGAGAAAGGAAGACCCAATGACACTTTTCAATTTTGAATAAAAATGCTTTCGAAACTTCAAATATAAACAAATCAAACAAATACCTGAAGAAAAATTCAAAACGATTATCGAGGGAAGGAAGAATTCATGACACTTTTATTTTCAACACAAAATGAAGATGGATCCTACTTGGGATTCGAAACATCGGTTCAAAAATGATACAACTGTGGATTCTCCGGTCAATCACTCAAAAGATTCAAACCACAGAAATCTGAAATCCAATTACGACACTTTTTGTATCAAAGCGACAAATCGATTTAAACGACTATTCGACAAAGGATTGTAAATGATGAAAAAATACACAAAAACACTCACTAATCCTAATATAATTTAGGCTGATCTAAGTGATGCAAGTAAGCTTCAGTAAAGAGGTATTGTTCATATGCAGCAAAACAACTAAACAAAACTGAAAACAAGGTCAAAAACCCTCAATTTCTAGAATGGAAAAAGAGTTCAGTCAGTCATCACACCTAGGCTTCACAGAAATAGAGATGCATCACACTTACTACACTCGGGAGGTGTGATGCATACTGAGTTACAGTGGAAGACAGTGTGATGGTCCAAGGAGCACAACTGAAATGGGTTTTGGATCAGATGTGCAGCTGTTTTCAATGAGTTAAGTTGGGTTTTGATGAACAATAAAGAGAAAAGTATGTTGGAATGTCTTGAGAAGTTACTAAGCTACCAAAAGGGCATCTAGACGTGCTTGTAAGTCAAATGTTTAATTCATAAACTAAACCAGAGATTGACTGAAGCAGCATTCATCTACTATGCAATTGTAGAGCAAGAGTAGTTTGAAGGCTACCTAGCTGACTTCAAACTCTATCTATAGTTTATAAAACAAACAATAACAACAAACAAACATCTGTTCATTCCCCAGTGGAGTTGCTAATTTGTTTCTCGGAAAACTAGTATTCCTAAAGAATGCTAGCCCTCTAGGTTTGGGAGCTACCCTAGAAACAACAATTTAAAGAAATTCAACGATTTCTTCTATGTGTAACAGATAAGAGAAAGATAATGGAACCAACCTGGAACTTCCGATTAATCCCTTTCTTGATCTCTCTCCCCTTTGACAGATCTTGTAACTCCTCCCCATACTTAACACGCTTGGAGAGTACCTGCACAAGTACAACAATAAAGATCCGTTAAAGAACTGTGATCTATTACAACATAAACATTACAGAATCAGATATATAATGAACAAATGATAGCATTCACAAATGATAACATTCACAATTGCACAATCATATGGAAGAAAACTTGAAGAAATTTATTAATAAAAGGGAGAATTACAACCCAGTTGTCTGATCTAGCATCATCCTCCCAGCTTCAATCCTTCTTCACCTCATGAAATAGAAATATCACTCCAACAATACAATGCTCTTTCCTCAATTACAAACTATCAACACTTCCTTGCAATTCACAACATTCCAGCCACTAGGTCTTTTAGATGAGGGATCCATTTATAGATGTGTGCAAGGGTATGAGTCATCCATGGGGTTTGATTAGTGTCATTCCACTTGTTACAGTTGATTCCATAAGAGAATGGCTTGGAGATTTTCTTAGATCCCTTACTCATCCTTGGGTGAATTCAGAGAGGCAAGTGGCACAAGAGAAGTTTCTAGAAGATTCCATGAGCAACCACCTAGCAAATTGTCTCAGACATTTGTCCATACTCGCCCATCGCACCCTATAGAAGGCCTAATCAGTATGCATTGCACCCTAGCAGTGTACCACTCAGTATGTATTGCACTTTGCCAGTGGAGCAGTTAGTATGGTTCAATTTAGGCAGTTTCTGGATGGTTTCTGAGATGGAACTTTTGGGGAATGATGTATTTAGATGACTATGTTCCTTTAGGGTATCAAAAAACTCTTTTAGGGGTTGATGAGCCCTAATACATCAACATATACGTTCGGGGTTGATGTGCCCAAATATGTCTATAATAGCGGTAACCAGTTGAACCAGTTGGCGGAGGTAGCAGATCAGTTGGCTGCAGTAGATGCAACTCAGGATAACGAATGATTTCCTTTTTCTTTTTGGGGCAAAAGTTTTGCTTTCATAAGGGGCATGCAAGGACATAGGTGTGGGGGAGATGTTGGGGCTTGTTTTTTCCCAATTTTGATACCTTTTTCTATACTTTCCTTCTCCCATTTTTACTATTTTTAATCCCTACTATGCCTATCTCAGTTGTAATACTTGTGTTTTTGCCAAAAGGGTTCCGTAGGCTGAAGATATGCAAATTAATACTAAAACACGTCTTTTACCCTAACTTTGAGTATTCCTTAGCTATCTTTTTGTTATTTTATTACCATCCCAACTAATCTCAAGTTCCTGTGCAAATTTGCTTTGATTCGGAGACAGGCCCATAATTCCTGTAGACAGTTGTGTGATCTTATTTCCTACAATTACTTTAGATTTCCTGCAATCATGGATTTCCTAGAAATGCACAGATTTCCTGTAGAAACATTAATGGTTATCCATGTTCCATGAATATCTAAGTCCAACAGGAATATGGGTTTTGCGGGGAATATATCATATATGATTGCTATCCTATTGGCCTTCTCAGATCTGCCAACAACGCTGCCCAGATTCAAAAGCTTTCTCTCGCTGGTCATTTGGAGGAACAACTACAACCATGTAATGAGTTTTCATCTAACCAATGCTTTCAGTCATGGATTAGACTGAGTATGGCTAAAAACGATATATTGTAACAAATTCGTTAGCCTATGGCTTAGATTAGCAGTCTCCTTTATTTCAAGCCATCTGTGGGCTTTATACATGTATAAATTTTGTCCTAGTTTCGATGATAGGGTTGTGTTAGAGTGATGGGTTGGTTTCAGCACTAACTTTGTATCAGATTGTACTTGACTTTATTTTCAGATTAATATAAAGATATATGTTTTGTCCATTGTAGTGAGCAAGCTCCTCTAATTTGAAGGGGTTGTGAGTAAGGGAGGGTCCCCTTTTTTCACAACTCCCATAGTGTAGTTTTCATGTATTTTATTTCTATTATGTAGTAGTAATTCATTTTTATAGCTAATGTACTCTCTCGAATATATATCAGCATCACTGGATTAATTGAATTAATTTTCTGTTCATGTGTGGGATTCAGTTAATGAAGATTTGATTCCTTATGTTGATTGAATTTCTGAATTTGCTATACATTGATTTTTATATCTTTTCTTAATAATCATCAGCAATCTTAAGAGCTGTAGAGGGAAGTTTGATCCACTCTATAGTCTTAAGAGCTATAGAGGGAAGTTTGATCCCCGACAACGATGCCAAAATGTTGGTTCACTAAGATGACTTTATAAATAAGTGTTAATCCTACATTAATGTGTCAACCTGGGATTCGTCTTTCTATTTCAAGGTTGTGAGCATTTTCTGTGTGATAACAATCAGATATTGGGATGTAGGTAATTAATCCTAAATCCTAACACTCAACAACTCATTAACTCTAGAAATTCAAATGCAAAACAAAGGTTATTCTATGGTTCGAAATTGAAAAGATAAATTTACTGCAAACTACTTCAGGAAAAGATAACAATCTAATCTTCTAAATGCCAAAAGGAAATCAAATTGAATAATTGAATCCACACGTATTAAAGGAAACTACTCAAATAATGCTAATTGCAAGGAGAATCCAAAGCTAGAAGTAATTGCAGAAAGCATATACTGAGAGAAAACAACAATCAAATACAAGACTTACTTCACTGTGAATTATAAAAATGATATTAACTGAGATATAAAACTTAATCTATCTCAACCGATAGAAGGAATAACAATATAAATCTTTAACAGTAAAGAATAATTAACATAATACAAATGAGCAGTAGATCTTCTAGCGACTGAGCCCAAAGCCTCTAGAAGGAACAGTTATATAAGTTCAATACACGATTTAATGTGAAACTTCATGTTTTTCATTAACTATCAAAAATAAATTACAAAATCACTAGAACCCTTAAGGTTGAATATGCATTCGTAGTCTTGTTGGAAATTAACAATAATTACAAAAGTTACTGTTCTTTTTTATCTACTAGTGTTATATATTCTCTATGAAATGCTAGCAAAATCAGAGCTTATCCTGAGGATCGGAAGATCCTCGAGATTGCTTGGCTAAATAATCAGATTTTCCACATCAATTCCATGTTTTGCCTTCTATCTTTAGCTTGTCCCACGTAGCTAAAATATTCCTTTCTTGGCACTACTGTCTTATCTGAAGGAACAAGAGTTATCCAATCCAATCATCTTTTGCATAAACAAGAAAAAACTTAGGATTTTAATGATAAAAGCATGTAACTTGTTCAACATTGTTTTTAATTCACTTTTCATGGTCTTTCTTCGAGAATATGTTCAAGACAAGAGAAAATTCATGAAAACCATATGATTAGTAAACTAAATGAGGAGGGAAAAGATACCTTTTCCATGACCCAACAGGATGGTAAACATTGAGAAACATGGAAACAAAGGCAAAGCGATGGTACCCTTATAAAAAACACAAAGGAATACACCACAAAACATAATGCTTGAGACCTTTTTCTCTCTCTCCTCATAATAGGCACGTGACAACATTTTATTGGTCAGTGATGACGTTAGAATGATGTCAGTACAAGGGAAACATGGCAGTTATATTTAGTCTTTTTGGGTGGCCTAATGGGCCAAATGCAGGTGACATGTGTTGCCACTTCAGAGGTGCCATGTCGCACTAATGATGACAACATGACATCATCCCGCAAGTATGACCACAGAAGATTTGAGCGATGCACAGAGAAAAGCAGCGGGATGACTAGGCATCAAGGTCAAGTGTAGCACAACTCATCGCGTCTGAATATTGATTGGTTGATGCATGTATTAGGTGGTCCAACTTGACATGTAAGTCCATAAGGCTTACCTTGGAGGAAAGAAATGATTGCTAGAAAATAACACTGGGGTAATAGAGCTGCGAGATAGAGATTTCACTAACATTTGATAATTTCATCAAATGATAGAAGGTGCTTCTAGGACTTCGTTTTCTAAAGGTTACATGTGTTGGGTGACCATGAGACTTCTAGCCAAAAATAAATAAAATGCATCGAGATGAGAAGGAATTGCAGTGGCATTAGAAGTAAACCTGACATGACTTTAATTGGTTAGTGCACATAGTTGGTAGACCCCACACTACATGTAATCTTGGAGGGAAGGTTGAAGGCTAAGGTTAAGCCCAATGCTCGGTCCCATAGGTGCCATGTGACCAAGGATGTAGATATTTTATGTGTGGTATTTAAGCCTTCAGGGCTATAGTTCAGACAAGTGCCCATGCACTGCTTATGCGATAGATTTGTGTATTTCTGTGAGAAAGGGCCTTTGGTTATTATTATTAAAAAACATCACGGGCAAGTGTTTCAAGGGTGAATTGGTTGGTAGCACTTCGGCACCATGGACAAAACTTGGCACTTATGCCATATTTGGAGGCTGCTATAACTTAGAGAAGAAGGATTAAACGAGTTTGCAGCTGCTTAAATGGTTGGGAATTATCACAAAAGGGATTGAAGCACATTGTTAAAGGCATGGATGAGTCGAAGACTCCGATAGAAGTCCTCCATGTTTATCAGGTGTGCCTAATGTGGCATTACACCACACTTATGGATAATCGATCATAGCATGAGTTGACAACTGAAGTTGCTAATGGATTCAATGGCAAATGTCGTCTGGGTCGAGACAGAGAGGACCACAGATTGAAGAATGAATTAATGAAGCTTGAATCAAACAAAAGCAATCCATCTGTGATCTTCCTTGCATACCATGAGGAATTAAATGGATAATATTGTTGAGTACAAAAAATATGATTACAGACCAATGAGTCATGCCTTAGGTACAAGTATAGCTTACAAGCAATTAAGAAGAATGGAAAGCCTTGCTAAATACTACAATTTGACTGAGAATTAATTGTCAATACGGAGAAACAATCAGTAGCCCATTCTTAGAATTAATGTTGTTGTGGTGGCCAAGAAATTTGAACTAGAAATAGTATGGAAAACTATCCATTTTAGTAAACTCTCAGGCAATGAAATTAACAATAGAGACTACATCGATCATTGTGCGAGAGTGGAACAAAACTGAGGATTATAGTTGTGAAATTTGGGGGAACGCAACATTGTTGAGTGAGCCATGAGGAGAGCTTTGTGTGTGAGTGCTACTGAGAAGAGGTCAAGTGTGTCTTGGCTGCACAGAGAAGCCATGAGTTCCTAAGGAAGAGGGCCAAGAGAAGAGAACAAAGTGTTTAAGTATGTTGCAGAAGTGTTGAAGGCTGAATAACTAAATGACTATTGTTGTAGAATGAGCAGAGTGGGCATTGAGTAAAGTATTGCAAGGGCCAGATATGAGAGTATGTTGCTAAGAAAGATTGAAGGTTGTTGAGCAGAACAGAGGGTCAAAGGTAGAGGAGAATAGAGAGCTAAAATCAGGCAGATTAGTTTCCAATTATAAAGAGCATAGATTTCCTTATGGAGTGTGGGTTGGTGCTTCCAAGACATGGAGTTGGTGCTTCCATCTTAGTGGATGTTTGAGTATATATTGGGGGTTTGTGTCTCCTGCAAGTTGGTGCTTGCATAAATATAAGGAGCTACAAGTTGGTGCTTGCAAAAAATCCATGAACTTAATGCTTTTGGTAAACTGATGAGGCATCTACAAAAGAAGGGGAGTTGGTGCTTCCTACTAGTGGGTGTTACCAAACAATCAAAGGGAGTTGGTGCTTCCTGTGAGTGGTGTCTCACAACAAATTTGATGTAATAGAGTAGTAGCTCATTTTTACATCAAATAGAAAAGAAGTTTGGTGTTTTTTTCTCCCAGAAGGGTTTCCACATTAAACCATAGTGTCTTATTTGTATGCTTCTCTAGGTGTTTGTGTTTATTTGTTGATTCATTCATTTGCTGCACATGTTATGACAATGGTTTCTCACATTTTGAATGCCAAGTTTGAATGATAATATAAATTGACATAAAATTTAAAATTATCCTAAAAATTGATTCACCCCACTCTTAGTATTTAACATTGTTTCCAACAGTAGCACTCATCTACCCTGCTAAACAATGATCCTCTTATCTCTCCTTTTCTACCATGGTGCCTCCTAAGTGTTTCTTGACCCATCCTATGCTAATATTGCACCATGCACAACACCCTACTATGGAACCATATGCTTTGACCAATACACTTCTTTACAATTTGGCCAAGGTCATAACCCGAGGAATTGTTTTGTTAAAAATGGGCTCAATCAATTCAATTATTCTCATGTCATCCTTTTATTCTTGAAGCTATGTGTGTGCATGCCATTTGATGTAGCTTCTTTGAATGTATTCTTTTCTTGTAATGTTGTTAACTCAAGTATATTAAAATCAATACTCTTTGCAAGTGCTTACTCAATTGTTACCAAATTTCTCTATTAGTGCTCAATCTTCCAATCGAATGCTCAAATTCCATTGCTCCAATGCTTGTATGCTCATTGCTTGATTGAACATTTATCTACTACTTAATGAAATTCCTTTCTCTATTGCTTGGTCTAAATATCTACTTCTTCTTGGTTGATCATAAATTATCTCACTAGATCATGCTCTATGTCAACTCTTCAAACTCTATCTTCTGCTACTCTATTGTTATCAGTCATAGGTGTTATTAATTATGCTTTTAGGTCTTTGTTAATGGAGTAGAGTCTACAATTTTCATTACATGAAGGACAACTCGATTGGTTCACCTAATAATTTGCATGATCATGACTTGAATCTACAGGGAAACAACTCAATGTTTAGACTTCACTACAACTCTCTACCCATTAGTACAAATTAATGATATAAGGACTCTTTTTCCTCTAATGCACCCATTTCGATCCCCTACTGATAATGTAAATTCCATCTATAATTGAAATGTATAAGTCAAATTAATTAAACCAAGGGACAATATGTATGGTCTTTTATGTTTAATAAAAATTCAAAGTAACTAATGAAAAATGGGTGGAGAACCTACATTGAGCATGAGGCATCAATTAGAACTGAAAATGGGAAATGGTAGGAATTGTACCTATTTAAATAATCATTTCCCAAATTCATTACTTGGAATCAAATAGAGGAAAAAAGCAATTTCTCAATCTTTTTAGAAATTGGATGATGAGGGAGTCGGTAGTTGAACTACCAACTTCCCACATTTAACATATTAGTTCGGAATTGTTCCCACTTGTCCTAGAGGTATGGAGAAAGTACCAATCTCGAATTTTATGAGATAACTCGTGAATTTATGGATCTAACCCACGAAATATCATGTTGTAGAGAAGATAATTAATAATTTTCACATGCATACAGTGTGGGTTGCACAGGAATGGGTATTTAGGAAAAATTTGGATGAAAATTGATGTCAAAAATGCTTTTGTTTAATGGAAAATCTGTGAAGATCATAAGATCCATTTTTTATTTGAGAAAATTAAGCACAAGTGCCTTAAACTTGAGCTAGAAGAGATATTTTCATCTTTTGAAGCTTGTTGAGCAAAGCAAGGAAGCATCGAGATGGGAGGTCACTAATGGAATATTGGGTTAATGAAGGAAATCCTTTGTGTTGTGCAATATAGCTGAGAAATCACCCATAGATTTGTGCCAAATTTTGGCTTAGAGAGGATTGAAGGGAATACTTGCTAATTTTCGAGTTATGAAGAAGAGTGACCTTCATGATTCCAAATTTGTATTGACTAAGAGAGATTTCCCTTGATGACATCATGGTAAAGCTAGGGAGTGAACAATTGCAAGAGAAATTGGACACACAATTGAGCCTGTGTTTGAGAGGAAAATGACTCACCCTTCTTCAGTTGTAGTCAATTATTTACATAACTTTTAATTTCTAATGTGATTTTATAAATGAAATGGAAATGATGGTTATGGTTATGTAAATTCCATATGCTTGCTTGTTAAAATTGAAGTAGACTCTTGTGATTTATGTTTATGGTTGAGTGTATAATCTAGTGGTTATTATAAGCATGGGACTCATATAAATTTTTAATTCCTTTTTATCTTTAACATTATCGCTATAATGAAAATCTTGAAAGAGATTTTATGGTTGGAAGGGTAGTGGAAGAGATCTTGTCAGCGAATTGAAAAACCATGATGGTCGAATGGTAATGAAAGAATCTTACAGGGTCTCAACCATGAGAGTTGGGTTTGCACTAGCTAGGCAAAAGATGCCTTGAACATGTTACTTGTGAGCAAATTGTCCCACTGGTGATGTGGAGATAATTATAAGAGAAAAATTCAATGTTTTATAGTGAAGACTCGGTTAGAATTCTTCACAGGACATGCCAAATGATTTGCTAAAAAAATCATTAAAAACTCATGGAATTGTAACTATCAATAATGAATAAATAATTTCCATAAAAAATCTAACATAGAGATTAACCTTATGCTCACATTCTTTTTTGTTGTTTGGTTGGGAAATGCAGCCGCTTTAAGAAACATTTTGGGGGGGCATTGTGCTCTTGTTGAAACCAAAAGGAAATTAATGAATTTCAATCAAGCATGGACGGTCTTAAACTTGTAATTCTAATAAATAAATTAGGACATATTTATGGTTTTTCTCACATAATTTATAATTGACTTTTAAGGGCCTAATATATTAGAGATAAGTAGAATGAATGGTCTCATTCAATATCACGGGGAAACAGGAAAGGTTTTCCAAATTCTTATGATTTTAGAACAATATGTCTTAGTATTTATTTAAGAAATTCATGAGGACCTCATACCTAAAAATATATGCCATAAATCTTGTTTCTTTAGTTGATTTGAATTGGGCTTAAATTTATCAAAGTTGAGATATGTGAAAACTCTTACTTAGGTTTTACTAATTATAGAACAATTGACATTACTTCCTCAGTTTTGAAATTCCTTCGGTGAACACTTGGAATTGCTATGAATTATATAGATTTAAAACATGAAAATGGCTTACATTTAAATGCCTATTAAAACCTTTCTCTGATTATAATGGAAATGATTATTGTCATGTTTTAAATTTCAAAGTGCAAAAGATTTTTTTTCAAAAAATAGATTATTAATTACAAATGAGAACTTTGCGCAAATTCATGCCCAATAAGCTCTGCTTGAATTGACATGTTGTGTTTAGATAGCCTTTTCAAAAGAATATTTTTTTTTATAATATATAATAGAAATGTAATGTGAACACTAAATGCTTATGTCTTAAATGAAAATAAATATTTAACTACCGAAGAATTCATGATGTATAACTGACATATTTTTCAAAATTATAAACTTAGGGTAGCCTTGGAATAACTTGAGAATATTATTTATAACTGTAATCTTTCTGTAATATATTGCATTTGAATTTAATAATCTGCCTTGGCTATGACTTCTTTAAGCTCGATTACAGATCATGAATCTAGCCATAATGGAGATGGGCTCTTTAAGCCTTGGAATTGCGACAACCTGTCGAAAAGGCAAGGGTGTGAAACGAGTATGGTGCACATGGGCTGAATGGGTATGCCATAGTGTGTAGCGTGCACACCACCCTTAGAGCAAACGTGTAAATTATTGTCGAATATCTCACGTCCCTAGGGTGTGATATGAGTATGGTGCACATGGAGGCAAGGGTGTGATATGAGTATGGTGCACATGGGCTGAATGGGTATGCCAGAGTGTGTAGCATGCAAAACCACCCTTCCAACAAACGTACAAATTATTCTTCCCTCATAAATGCATTGATCCAAATGCTTACTACCATCACGTGATTGGCATAAGGGAAACCACCCATACAAATGCTTACCAAGGGTGGATTGTGATTTTTGGGTGTTCGGCGAGAATTATTTCCCTCCCACCAAGAACATCCAAACGCCTCTCCAATCAACCTCAGTTATAATGAAATCACCACCGTTGGATCTTGTGTGATGTGTGAGGATGATAACATTGTAATGCAGAGGTATTCATAGTGATGGGATATGACATGGACGTGTGACCCTACTGCAAAGGGATGCATAGTGATGGAGTATGACATAAACATGGGAGCCTGATCACATACAGGAAGAGTTATAGGCATCACTTGCAGTGTGGACCATTTCGGGTTTGAATGTAGAATGATGTGCGTGTGTGTTGATTAATGTTGTAAGTTAAGATTACGTTCCAATAAATTCAAGTTTTAAGAGGTTTGGGAAATGACAAGATGGGGTTTGGTGGCTTTAGAGTTTATATGCCATCATCACTCGGTGTCACATGAACTTATTGTGATACGTTATCTGTGACATGTTAGTTGTATGGAACGTTGACATAGTAAAATTGAGAATATCTTCACTGGTCTTGATTTTTGTGATTGGAGTTTGGATTTAATGAAATTTACATTTTTGAAAAGTGATGGATGAGTAGAAGATGATAGTAATCACAAAGATGGCGCTCGAGTTTAATGAAAGAAGTGATGAATTTTATATCTCTGCTTTCAAGGTGATTTAGAGGGTTGGGAGTCAAGTGAGAATTTTATTGATTATTTTTTTTTTGAGATAGTAAAAAAATTA
>APFE031347489.1:318156-336629 GCA_000404065.3 Pinus taeda
GTTAAAATTTTCTTTTGTTTAACTAGCCAGATGAACAATTTTATTTTCATCCAGTGAGGGTTTTGCCAAAGATTCTTCCAAACTTGATCAGGGTTTCGGTAGTTAAGCCCTGTTACTACTTGTTTAGCTTCTTTGAGGCTGAATTTTCCTTCGATGTTCCTTCCCCATCTTAGTTGGTCAGACAAGGAGGATACCAAAATCTTCCTTTACTCTAAATCTTGAGCAAGGGAGTCTGCCTGGGCCTTCAAAGGGCTCTCTTCACTGTGGCCTAGATCCTTACATATTCTCCATTTACCATTGTTCCTTACCTGGTCCCAAAAGTCACTTATCATAAGTAGACCTTTTTTATTGGTATCATTCTTGAGAGATGCTAATTCATCCTTATACAAAATGGATTCTTGTTGCTAGTTATCCTCCCAAAATCGTGCGAGGTTCCCAGCTCGAATCTCCTAGAAACTATGCTACTGGACAATACCTTTATTTTCCTAAGCAAGGTTCGAAATGTGGGAGCCTTTAATATTCCCTGACATACAAATATGATCCTTCGCTTACGAATTCTTTACATATTTCTATTTCCAGAGTTTGGCCTAAGGAGTTGTCGATTCGTTGAGCCACCTCCACCAGAGTTTAGCTCATGAAACTCTGCTGAGGGTTTCAGGGTCATGTAGCCCCAAACTGCCATGGATATTAGGTTTGCAAATCTTGTCCTAGGCTACAAAAGCCCATTTATTTTTCTCTTCTCCTCTACCCCATAGAAAATCTTGTTGAACACTCCTGATCTGTTACATAACTCCTTTAGTAGCAAGAAGAGCTGAGAACATGAATACGTGAATCGCCTGCAAGACATCATGTGTGAGCACAAGGTGTCCCACTAAATTTAAAGACCCGCATGTCCAATTTTTGATCTTGGCCTAAATTTTATTTATTATCAGCTCCCACACTCCCTTGCTTAGAGGTTTGTCTATAAGAGGTATGCCCAGGTAATTGGAAGGTAACTAGTCCCTTTGAAACCCAAGAATTCTGGTAATGTTTCTCTGAATAGTAATGTCAGTATTGAAGATTTTTTTTTTTTTTGATTTGTTAAGGCTTTCCTCTGTGTCGGCCACCATAGCAAAGTCATTTAAGATTTGTTTGATCACTCTGGCTTTTCTGACTATGGGTATCCCCTGTAGCATCATGTCATCCACAAATTGCTGATGAGTATTTTCCGCTTCATCCAGGGTGAGTTTGATACCCTAGATTCTTCCTTCAGAATTTTCCATTTTGATCACTCTGCCAAGCCCTTCCATCATAAGAACAAATAGGAAGGGTTAAAGTGGATCCCCTTGTATGAGACCTCTGGAGGGTATGAAGGTTCTTGAAGGAGCGCCATTAAGTAGGATGAAAAAACTGGTCGTAGAAACTAGTGCCATGACCCATCTTATCCACTTGTGGTCGAAGCCATAGGCTCTTAGTACTGCCCTTATATAAGACCAACTTAGCTTGTTGTAAAATGTTTCTAGCTCTAGCTAAATGATCATACCCACTTGCCTGTTGCTTTTCAGAGAGTGTACCACCTCGTGAGTTTGGATGATATTATTGAGGATCTGTCTTCCTTCCACATAGCCAGTTTTCTCCTCTGAGATGAGAGCTAGTAAAAGGGGCTTGAGTCTGTTGGTGATTACTTTGGAAATAATTTTGTACACCACATTACATAAAGCTATGGGTCTGAAACCATCCGGAGTCATGGATTTTTCGTGTTTTGGGATCAAAGTTATGAAGGAGGCATTAAGGGCCTTCAAAGCCATCTTGGATCTTCCTGAGTCTTCCACCACCTCAAGGATATCCTGTTTAACTGTTTTCCAGCAGGCTTTGAAGAAGTCTACATTAAACCCATCTGAGCCTGGACCTTTTCCATTTTGCATTTCATTTGATCACTTCACTAACCTCCTCTTCTGACACTGGCCTCTTTAGATTATGGTTGTCTTCTCTGGTCATCAGCCAAGGAATGTACTGAGTGAAATGGTTAATGAACCTAGATCTATCCACCAGTGGCTCCTCTACTATGCTGAGGAAATGTTGAACAAGGACAGATTCCATTTCTTTGTGAGAGACGAGTTCTATCCCTTGAGAATCTTTGAGTTTTGTGATTCTATTATCAGCCATATGGTCCATGGCAGATTTATGGAAAAACTTTGTGTCTCTTTCTCCCTCTCTAATCCACTACACCCACGATTTCTGTCTCTAGAAAATCTCCTCTTACATGCACCGATCTTCCCATTATTCCTGTAGAGAATCAGCTTGCCTTTTCCGCTCCTTGGTAAAACCATCTATGATGATTATCTAATTGATCTCCTGGAGTTTTTTCTCAACTTCTCTTTTGTCTTTGAAAATATTACCAAATTCCTTTTTGTTCTAGTCTTTAAGCCTAGATTTGATGTGTTTAAGTTTCTGTTGGAGAAGGATCATTCTAGTGCCTTGAAAGTTCAGATCCTCTCTCCACCATTTGTCGATATTGTTGGTGAATTCAGGTGTGAGAGCCAAGCTTTTTCAAACCTGAAAGGTCTATTTCTTAGTGTACCCATACAAGTAGCTTCCAGCTATACATGAAAATGATCCGAGCCCCCAAAGGGAAGAATAGAAGCTAAGATGGTAGGACCTGAAAGAAAGAGGTCCTCTGAAATAATAAATCTGTCTAGCTTGGAGGCAACTTGAGAAGCCCCTCCCCTTTTATTGTTCCATGTAAAGGTACCATTTATAGTTTCAGTGTCCACTAACCCCGTGTTCATTATGAAGTTCTGGAAGGCAATGGAGTCTCTGCCTAGATGTCTGATACCACCTTTTGTCTCTATAAGAGATTTGATCATATTGAAATCTCCTACAACAATCTAAGGTATATTCAGGTGTCTTTCTCTTAGCTCCTCAAGGGAGGTGAGAAGCTTGAGTTTGTCTTCTTGCTTTTGAGGTCCATAGAAATTTGTGATTATGTAAATCTCTGGATCACCTAAAGGTTGAGACACCAAAGAAAGATAGTTCCTAAACGCTTCAGCATCCAGGATTCCAAATTTCTGGGGATCCTAGAGCGTAAGAATCCCCCCCGCCGAGTTGTTTGCTTTAACCTATAAATATTCATAATTGATTAGCCATTTTTTATGTATTTCTCTGATCTTGTCCATCAAACATTTTGTTTCCTGTATAAAAACCATATCTGGTTTTTATTCTTTTATTCTGTTACTAATATTTCTTTGTTTTATTTTATTTCCTATGCCTCTAATATTCCAGGTTGTAAGATTCATTAAGAAAGGTTTGTAAAGGAATAAATGGTGATATCTCTCATCTTACCTGAGTTAATCATGAGTTTTCCACATTCATTTAACAACTCATTCTATCGTTTTCTTCCTCTTTTCCTGTCTGGGTTCCTGGGAGATTATGTCTGTGTCTCCTCCATCATTTTGACCCCTCTATGTTCCTAGCTTTCATGGTTTCTTTTGACTCCAGAGCCCTTCGATTGTGATCTCCATAGGAAGAGTTGTTGAACCCTATCAAATTTCTCTTGTGGTAGGGAGTCCACTCCTTTGGTTGTCCCTTGTTCCAGAAACTTTTCTAGATCTAAATTCTCCCTTTCTAGAATCTCCTGCAGTTCATGGTCCTCCATTCCAGCCTCACTTTGAGTCATCTCATGATCCCTACTTACCTCCAAATTACGTAGCAGATCATCCTTTTGCTGGTTGTGTCCTATGATGTCTTCCATTCTAGCATCCCTTTCCTTCTCAGTGATAATGTTCTCTGATTCCTGATTTGTTTCTTTGTTTCCATCTTCATCTTCTAGTATCTTGAAACCATTGTAGCTTGAATTTCTTTATCATGGGTAGTTTTTACATTTCTCTCCAAATTATTTGTTGGGAAGTCTTTGTATAGATGCCCGCATTCATGGCATTTATGGAACCTAAATGGGATGTGCTCATATTCCACTTCCTACACCCATTCTTCATCATATACTTATAAAATTATCACTTCTAGAAGTGCTCCAGATAGGTCCATTTCCACACATATCTCGGTGAAGGAGGTGTATTTACCTTTCAGAGTCGCTTCTGAGATCTTTAGAAAATGCCCCAACTTGTTTCCTATTGTTTTCAGAGATTCTGGTAGCCAATAATCCAGAGGAAGGGAGTACAGTCTAATCCATACCAAAACCGATGTGAATGTTTCACGTTTTAGGACAAACTTCATCATCCATGGCCGCATGTAGAGGCCTGCAGTTGCGTATAAATATGGCCCTCCTTCAAAAAATCTGTCTTTATCCTCTAGGTTTGTGAAAACCACTGTGAAGAAGCCCTTAGATCCCAGATGAAGGTTTATTCCCCCTTTGGTTTCCAGTGGCTCCTTATCCAAACATACAGCGGCCTCTTCTATGTTGTTATGTATTGCATATAAGTGGATATTCCACCATGTGAGCTCTATATGCTTGTAGCACAGGGTCACTTAAAACGACCCAAGGAAAGATGTCCGACTTGGGTTTGCAGACCCTAGTTGTACTCATAGAAGTAGTTTTTTGGCTGCTACCCCCTATCCTCTTTTCCTTACTAGCTTCTTGTAATTCGCTTCCTATTCTAGCGGTCCATTTTTCCCAGTTTTTGCATTTTGATTCCCTCTATTGCCATTTCCAAAGGTTTCTTAAAATGCTGCTTTCTAGCAGCCTTGCTTCTATCCATCACCATTTGACTGTAGGAGGGAGCAGCACTCCCCCTTACGCATCCTGCCATCATACCCAACTTCAGAACCCTAATGCCAACCCTAGATTAGTTTGCAGAGCTCCACCTCCCTCTAGCCTCCATTCAATAAGACTTCAAAAAAATGCCCTTCATGTAATATTTTTATACATAAAACTTGAAAAAAATATCCTCCATAGAAAATTTTTATACAAGAAACTCTATAACTAGTATGTCTTATTTAAGACCATCAAAACTAGATAAGGGACTTCATGGTTCATGACACCATTATTATTTCATTTAAAATGAATAAAAACAACTTCTTGTAATCCTTTCAATGACCTAGTTTGACCTTGAAAAGCCTTGACTAAGATTAGAATCGCTATTATGTAACCTTTCCCTTGAATTATAAATTAGAAATACTGAGAGGGGAGGGGGGAGGTGATTCAGTATTTTGTATAATTTCAACAATGCAAGTATAAAAATGATTAACTAATAACATAACCATCAAATGAATACAAGATGTATATATGTGCAATATTTTTATATTACAAAGGAAGCTACAAAAGGAAGGGCCACAACCCCAAGATTTACTAGCTCCCACTAGAAGGAGGTGACAACATAATGAAGGAAGCAAAAACTTCCTTCCCTAGCACCACATCCCTGCCACCCTATAAAAATAAAAGATAAAATAAAACTTCTCGGGCTCTCGTACCAGCGATAATGACTTAGTACAACAACTTCCAAATTCTACAAAAACAACTTCATACCTCACATCGTCAGTATCGTTGCTTGTCTTCAATTCAAAACTTTCTCCAAGACTTCAAAATGGGAACCAAAGGCTTGTTATCATTTTCAATGTTTGCTTAAGAAGGGGTCAACTACAAACTCAAGATATGCACAAAAGGTTTGCTACAAATGTTCTTCAAAATATCCAAGGTTAACCCTTAAGTTTTGCTACAAGTGATGCATTTGACTTGCATTAACATGTGTCAAGGGTATGCTCCCAAAAGATTAAGATTTTCTTCCAAAAGGTATCTTATAGAACCGATCCCAAATTTTGCTCCAATATTTAAACTTCAACTCCATACCTGTCTTAGAACAATGCTTCAGATATTCCCAAACAAGCGCAATTTTGTTTCCTTAGGATAGTTAAGAATATTTCAGGGAAGGGATGAAAGATACTACAAATGGATTCAAAACCAATCACAAAAGGAGAGCCTTGGATTAGCTTTAAGAGTATTACTTTAGCCAATGCTAAAATATATAATTCATTGTCTTCTCGTCGACAAGAACCTTAAGTGAGAAAGTTTAAATTTAGTATACCACAAAAAGGTTTCCCTAGAAAAATTCAGTCTAGCCACATAAAGTATGTTTTGTACTCCAAGAAAGATGCCACAAATTATCTTGGTCTATCCTCAGAACAAGCCTAAATTTATTCGGTATATAAGCTTAAAGAAGCCTTAGAGTAAGGCCAAAATTTTACTTTAGGAAATATCGTAGAAGGCCTTAGACCATGTCGCAATAGGCCTCAAAGCAGGTTGTAGGAGACCTCAAACCAGGTTGTAGAAGACCTCATAACAAGCTATAATAGGGTCAAAATTTAGATCTACTAGAATGTTGTCATAAAGGTCAAAACTTTATACAAGGTGATCCAAAACACATAAAAAATTAACTAATTTTTTTCTCCAAAATTTGGTTATATCTCTACAATATCTCTTCTATATCTCTATTTCATAACTCAAATTATCTGATACGATTTTCTTCAAAATATATTCAGAATCTCAGGCCTTCTTTAGATATGACAATATAGTTCCAGCCTTAGATACTCTTCTTCGTTCCAGCCTGATACAACCGAATTTACTTCCATCAATTTCTTGAGAGTTAGGTATATTTATAGTGGTTGAGCTGGCTTATAATGGAGTTGACTTCACCCATGAACAATTGTGACTTTGTTGGAGTCAACAAGTTTTCCTATACAAGGAGGCTTTAGGACATTTTAAAATCATTTTTTATTTTTTATTTTTTCAAAAATATGTTTCAAGGATGATTTTGGACTAAGGAATTTAGGCTTCTTAAATTATAAATTTGACCTTCCTTTTAGGGCATCAATCAGTGTAAAGGCCAAAAACCCTTGGGGCAAATGTGCTAGTGAAAAACCTAGTTTTGGGGCAGTAGATTTGAAAATTGATTTGTCTTCAACTTGGAGGACCCACAAAATGTACCACCTATTAAATGAAATGGTTTGAAAAAGGCTATACATCTAGAGGGTAATTCCACCAAAATTTTCTTGATTTGTGTACATAAAGCATAAAACAAATATTGGCACATTCACCCTTTTACATCAATTAAAAATTCATCCAACAATCTCCCATTTTGTCATTGATCTCAACACATAAGCTTCATCTGTCATCATGTTCCCCATGTCTCATGTTAGTTCCCTATAATACTAGTGTATCCCCCTTATTGTTATTTTTGTGCCCATGTAGCCCCCATATTATTACTGTTGTACCTCATAGAAACCCACTATTGTTATTGTTGTGCCCTTACATTATTATTGTTATGTAGGCTCTCATTATATTGTGACCCCTTAGACTCCTATATATAAAAAGGAGGTATTGTCATTTGTATCATCTAAAAATTATTCATTTGTGTAATGTAAGGGAGGTTCCCCCCTGGAAGAGGATAATTTTTAAGTTGTTGATCTATCTATTTGTGCATTGGTTGAATAACATTTGGTATCAGAGCTTTGGATTCTAAGGTTTTGCTACTTCAAACAAGTCATCGTGGCATTTTTTCTATAATTTTTTTACACGAAGATTCAAAATATTAAACTACAACCACATGGAGCCAAAATATTTATGAAATTTGTACACAAATTTCAGGTCTTGTATCGCTATATTTTCAGAGATATGATTTGAGGAAGCTAGGGTTTTTGTAGGCTCCAGAATTCCATCTCAAACAGGTGACATAGGTAAAATCGTCATAACTTTCTCTCTGAGCATCATATTTGAATTTTGTAAAACGTGGCAGAAATAAGACATACTTTTATTTGTTTGGGTATCAATTTCAAGGCCGAAGGTCGAAACAGTGACACGTGGCACTCTATATAATTTTTTTGTATTAATCGAGTCTATAATCAGGGCATTGTGGGAGATTAGACATAACACTTTCTTGAAGAATCCAATATCAGTATGAATTGTTGAGTTGGAAATAAGACACATAGGGGTACTACAAGAATAAATTTTAGATCTTGTAGATTCGCGATAACAGAGTTACAACAACTACAATATCAAGCTCCTAGAAAGTCAGAAAAAAGTGTGTATTTTTTTAAATTGTTTTGCATAAAGTTTATTTGAAAAATCAGTTTGAAGTGACTCAAGGGGCATATTGAAGCATAGATACTATTGTTTGATTCCAAAATGTCTTGAAACAAAAAAAAAAAATGGACACACCTAGTAAGAAACTAGAAAGCTCTTGTATGACACACGAAGAAGAGGAAGAATTGCAGCATGATATATCAAATTTATGAGACCAAGTGCAACAAATTTTGCTCTTGCAAAAAAGTAACAAAAAATGAATTGGAAGCCATGTTGAATTTTAATATAGATGGTATAAAAAGGGACAAGGGAGTTTTGAATGATGGTTTAAAAGCAGAGTTTTAAGCAATGATGAATGTCAAGATAGAGGGGTTGAAGGAAGGTTTGGCATAGTTCCTAGAAGAAAGGCTTCCCAGTGCTGAAAAGGCAATCCACGAAAATCATGATTAATACAAAAGAATATGATTTATTATTTTAGAGACTCTATTGTGGGGTCTAAGAACCGCCACATTCCAAATATATAAATGAGGAGGTTTGATGGCAAGGATTCGGTAACTTGTATATTACAAATGGAGCAATATTTTGATCTATAGGATGTGAAACCCTCACAAAAGTTATGTATTGCATCTTTATATTTAGAACCCAATCAATTTGTATGGTATAGATGGATTTGTTGTTGTAAAACACTTTTCACTTGATCAATTTTTAAGGAGGGAATGATAGTACATTATGAAGATACAGAGAGAAACACCTTCTTTAGCCAACTAATATATCTCAAATAAAAGGCTTCAATGGTGGAGAACATTGAAGACTTCCAAACATTGAATATTAGGGTAACCGATATTCCAGAGGATAATAGGATTGATGTCTTCATATGGACTTTAAAATATAACATCCAACATGATGTTCTACTTTGGGAACCTGATTGGTTGGAGAAGGCATTCACGGTGGCAAGAAAAGTTGAAAGAAAAATTATGGCAACAAGGAAGTATACCACTCATAGCTATAAAGATGGAAATGTTGCTGCTCCTAGTCTTCCACAACCTGCAAGGTTGACACCACAACAATTGAGGTAAAAAATATCAAAAGGGATTTGTTAAAGTTGTGATAGAAAATACATTAAAGGTCATAAGTGTTATGAGAATAAATTATTCTACAAAGATTGTGAAGAGGAGGAAGAAAAGGAACAAGAAACATCAAAAGAGGAGGATATACACCAGGAACCAACCTAGAGAAAGAATAAATGAATATGACCATATCTTGTAATGCCTTAGAAGGAATTACCACTCCTCAAAATCTCAAGATAGAAGGATATATAAAGAAGAAGAAAAAAGTAATAGTGCTGATTGATTCAGGTAGTAGCCATAATTTAATTCATTGTAAGATAGCCAAGGAATTGAATTGCTTCATATTTCCAACACCAGAGTGTCAAGTGATGGTTGCAAATGTAGTAAATATAAATTTCTCTGGAAAGTGCTATAATATCAAGGTAACCATGGGGGAATATGTATTGAATAGTCCATTGCTTTCCATTCCAATGGGTGGTTCTTATGTTGTACTAGGAGTCAAATGGTTACAATCGTTAGGGATGATAGCTTTCAATTTTCAAGAAATTTTCTTGAAATTTTTTTCAGAAGGAAAGGAAGTTGAATTAAGGGGTATCATAGGGAAACTAAAAAAGATAATCAACTCTAATAACATGACAAATCTTCTGAAGAAATAACAACGAGGTGTAATTTCACAATTATGCTCACTAGGGGTTCAAACATCAAAATAGTCTATTTCTCCAGATCTCCAAAAAGTCTTGGAAAATCATTCCAAGGTGTTTGAGACTTCCAAAGGCCTCCCACCTAGTCCTGAGAATTATCATGCAATTCACTTGATTCCAGGAAGTGTTCCTCTAAACATAATACCTTACATATATCCTTATGCCCAAAAGAGTGACATTAAATGTATGGTTGTAGAAATGTTAGAGGCTGGTATAATTCAACCTAGTCAAAGTTCTTTCTCTACTTCAATAGTATTGGTGCACAAGAAGGATGGATCATAGCGTATGTTTCTAGATTATAGGGAGCTCAAAAATCTCACCATTAAAGATAAATTTCCTATTCCTGTCATTGATGAATCATTGGATGAATTACATGGAGCAATTTACTTACCCAAGTTGGATCTTCGTTTAGTATGTCATCAAATTAGAATGAATATTGAAGACTTTTTGAAAACAACATTCAGAGCTCATGATGGTGATTATGAGATTTTGGTCATGTATTTTAGCCTTACTAATTCAATTTCCACATTTCAAGGTTTGATGAATTCTATTTTCAAACACTTCCTTAGAAAATTTGTGTTAGTATTTTTTTGATGATATACGAATCTACAACAAGTCTTGGAAGGATCATGTTCAACATGTTGACAGGGTGCTTAAGCTATTAGCAAAGAAACAATTATATGAAAAAGCCTCCAAATGTTTCTTTGGAGTACAGGAGGTGGAATATTTGGGTCATATTGTATCTCATGAGGGTGTTCAAGTAGACCCTAACAAAATTACAACCATTAAGGAATGGAAAACCCGCACAACTATAAAGCATATTCAAGGATTTCTCGGGTTGACAGGGTATTATCACAATTTTGTTAAGAATTGTGGGAGAATAGTGGCACCTCTAACATCATTATTGAAGAAAGATGCATTTTCTTGGACTCTAGAAGCAACAAAGGCCTTTGAACATCTTAAAGAGGCAATGTGCCAATCACCGGTCTTAGCTACGCTAGACATCACAAAATTTTTTATTGTGGAATGTGATGCTTCAGTAAATGGAATAGGTGTTGTTTTAATGTAAGAAGGAAGACCCATTTATTTTAAAACTCATCCAATCAAAGGAAAGTATTTACACAAACTTATTTATGAGAAGGAAATGTTGGAAATACTACATGCACTAAAGAAATGGTGACCTTACATAATGGGATGACACTCTAAGGTAAAAACAGATCATGATAGTCTTAAATACTTTTTGGAACAAATATTATCTTCAGAAGAGCAGAAAAAGTGGGTGACAAAGATGTTGGGTTATGACTTTGAAATCACCTACAAAAAATGGAAGAAAAATGTTGTTGCATATGCACTCTCAAGAAAGGATGAAGATGTGGAAGCATTTATTTGTGCCATTTCTATTATCCAACTTGAGAGGATAACTGAAGAAAGGGATGGATGGAAGAATGATGAAGAGGTGTAGTCACTCATTCAAAATTTGCAGCAAGATCCGAGTAAATATGATACATTTAGTTGGAAACATGATTCATTATCGTACAACGATCGCTTATATATTTGTAAGAATTTCTAAATCCAACAAAATATTCTTTTGGAATTGCACACCTCTCCATTAGGAGGGCACTCAATATTTTTAAAAACTTACCATAAGGTCAAGAAGGAATTTTTTGGGATGGCCTTAAATTTGATATTCAGAAATTTGTGGCAGAATGGTTGGTTTGCCAACAAAATAAAGTTGAGACAGTTAAGACCCCAGGTCTGCTACAACCTTTAGGCATTCCAAGTCAGTGTTGGGAGGAGGTATCAATGGATTTTATCACAAGTTTACCCATATGAAGGAAAGAGTGTCATCATGGTGGTAGTTGATAGAATTACCAAGTATGCACACTTTTGTGCATTATCACATCCTTTTAAAGCAAACACATACTTTTAAAGCCAACACAATTTATATTGAATTTATGGAAACAATTAAAAAGCTTCATGGAAATACAAAGATTATAGTAAGTGACAGAGATCCCATTTTTAGTGGAAACTTTTGGACGAAATTATTTTCTTGTCTTGGTACTCAATTATCTCATAGCTAATCTTATCATCCTCAATCTAATGGGAAAACTGAGACAATGAACAAATATTTGGAAGGATATCTTCGTTGCTTTGTATTTGACAAACAAACATAATGGTTCAAGTGGTTACCTCTAGTTGAATGGTGGCATAATACTTTCTTCCATACTGCAATAAAAATAACCCCATTTATGGAACTTTATGGATATCATCCACCATCCATCACATCATCTTTAAGAGAAAATTATAAGGTTCAAGTAGTGGAATATCACATCAAGCATCAACAACAAGTTATCCAACTCATAAAGGATAACCTCACTCTGGCATGGAATCGAATGAAACAACATGCAGATAAACATCAAAGTGAAATAAGTTTTGATGTAAGTGACTGGGAGTTTTTACGGATACAACCATACAAACAAATGTCTCTCAAGCAAGCTAAAAAGGATAATAAATTATGAACCAAGTACTACGGTCCTTACAATATGTTGCAAAATATTGGCACTATGACATACAAGTTGGAGTTGCTTGCATCTTCTCGAGTACACCTAGTTTTCTAAGTTTCATGCTTAAAGAAGGTTATAGGTGACAAGCTTCTAGTTGAAACAATGTTTCCAGAACTTGATGAAGAATGAAAAATCATGCTTGAGACTGAAGTAGTCATGGCAATAAGAACTGACAACTATAGAATCGATCAATTTCAGAGTATCTCATTAAGTAGAAGAACTTACCCACTAAATATTCCACATGGGAGGATGAGAATTTTATACTAAAGTATCTAGGACCACTCAAGAGTTGAGGACAAAACTTTTTTGAAGGAGAGGGGCATGTTAGGTCCCTATAATACTAGTGTATCCCGCTTATTGGTATTTTTGTGCCCATGTAGCCCCCATATTGTTATTTTGTTTCCCCATATAAGCCCACTATTGTTATTGTTGTGCCCTTACATTATTATTGTTATGTATGCTCTCATTATATTGGGACACCTTAGACTCCTATATATACAAATAATGTATTTTCATTTGTATAATCCAACAATTATTCATTTATGTAATGTAAAGGATGTTCCCCCCTTAAAGAGGATAATTTTTAAGTCAATCTACCTATTTGTGAGTTGGTTGCATAACATTTCCATACTTTACTTCCACTATCTCCATAATAGACTTCCTTTTCTGTCTCCCTTTGACAACAATGGGGAAGGGTGACTCATGTCTTTGGGGATTCCCCCCTAAACATATGGCACTTAGAATGACTTATGTCTTCTCCTCCTTTCCCTCTTTGTGATTCTTACGACTCTTTAGCATGGTTGTAAGTTTCTTCTACTCTGTTTGGTCTAGAATGTATATGTTTTTTTGGTCTTCTTGTGGTTGTTGCAACCAATTGTCTTGATGTAAATTTGGCAGCTCATGGACATATTCCCTCCTTTGTCTAGTCTTCCTCATCAAGAAATACCCCTCCTATCCCTTGGAATAATTTAATTTGGTTAAGGAAAAATGTATTTTTAAGGAGGAAACCCATATGTGCACAAATGTATAGGTCGAGTTTAAAGATAAATTGGACACACTTGGAAGAATCTAAATACAAGACAAGTTGAACTCATTTGGAAATAATCGAGTATCATCTTCTTCTCTCTCTTCTTTGGATTGGTTCATAAACTTCTCAAAATTGGTTTGGATAGGTCTAAAATTGAAGGGCGTGAGATTTTGCCTGTGAAAAGAAGTTTTGCTCTGGAGTCGTAAGCTTGGTTTTTGGAAATCTTGGTTGTAGCTACTAGCTTGATAGGTACTCCCTGTGGCTAATATACTTTCGATTGTTGACCGTAGACTTTGAGTGCTGAAGAAAGGATACTTTGACTTTGATCAAAGGCTCGTCTCTTGGATATTGTTTGGCTGGTTTTGCTGGATAATCTTTTGATTAGTTGATTAGAACATTTTACTCTCTCTTTTCTGAACAATTTTATGACAATCTAATAAGAATAATAATTTGAAAGGGTTTTCCTCCTTGTGGGATTTTTCCTTGGTCTTTGACCAAATCCTTGTGTCTCTTATTGCTCTTGATTGTCTTCTACTGTCTATTGCATTTACTTTTCTATCTCTAATTTTTATTGATAATTGGAAGATTAAATTGTGGTGAAGATTGCTAATTAAAGAAAATAATTGGGCTAAAGTGATTGTAACAACATAAAAAAGTGGAAAATTAACACTTGAGTCTTTTTCTTTGATTTTTCACTTCCAAGAGCCAAACAAGAGATTTTAATCTTTATCACACATATTTTCCACATTGAGAAGATTCTGCTTCAAATCCTTAACTAGAAAAACGTTTTGTGCCTTCACATGTTTGCTTCCAATGTTGGAAATAATACTGAGAGGGGGGGTGAATCAGTATTAGTAACTCAATAATATTTCATTTCCATAGGTAGATTTGTATACGCTACTTTAGCTAAGTGAACCAGCGTGAAAAATGCCCTATTTTTCAAGATCGAGTTTAAGGCTCCAGGAGGATACGATGGCTAATTCGAGGTTTGGCGCGGCGGGTTTCGATCGTGAATCTAGGGTTCCAGACCACCTGTTATGCGCCGACATAGCCCCAAATCTCGCGAAAATCTGTGATCTGTACAGGGCTCAATCAGAAGTTGCCTTCCTCCAAGATGTTTCCTCAGGGCTCGAAGATGATCCGCTGAATGGTAAAGGTTTTTGTGTCTGGATCCACGAAAAATGGGAGCGGGGGCGTTACATTCCCTCATGGCAGCGGCTCTCTTTCAGCGGCTCTTTGTTGCGCGGATCTGGCCGCTCTCCTCCTGCTCATGGCGGGTTGAGGTGCCGTCAAGCACACCCAGGATCGCCTTTCAATGGCAAGAGCTTTATTTCTTTCTGCTGGGGAAGTGTGGTGGCGTTCTCCGGGTCTAATGGAGAGTCCGCCCTTCAGATCCGGTTGGCCTTGCAGGTATGGCAGGTTTTTAGCAGAGGGCCTGATCCTTTGTCCACGGTTTCTGTTGCCTCTGACGGCCCCTATGGACCCTGGACCGGACCCGATATGGAGAAGGTCTCCATCGAAACAAACCATAGACCCCCGCTTTCTTTGTCTTATGAAAGATTGGACATGCAATCACCAGAGAACGCATTCCATAGTCTTGAAATGCCTGCATGCGCCCACGGTTTGCGGAGTATTTTAGGCCCGATGAACCATCTCGATCCGATGTGGTTTCGATTGGCAGGACCAGGGGAAACTGAGAAAGAGAAAGTTGTGGGTTCAGAAAGGGGAGGGAGCTGCGATCTGGCTTCACAGTGCTTCAAAGACCCGTTCCTCGATGAAGTGCATCAATGTTTTCAGCCAGAGCAGGTAACAAACCCCTGTTTTCAGATTTTGATAAAACCCCCTCAGGGGAATACACGTTTAGTATCTGTTCATGTAGGAGACTCCCTTGTGCAGCTGAAAAAACAAATCTGGGCAAAAATGGGTTTCCCAGCTCAGATTCAACACCTTGTCAGTGGTGGGCGGTCCCTCCAGGACTGTAGATCACTGGAAAGTTATGGGATTGGTCCAGAATCAACCATTATATTAAACTTCAGACTGAGAGGAGGGGTCTTGCCTCAGGGACAGACAAGCTCCTCAGGGGGAGATAAGGGGAAAAAAACAGCAGCCCAGCACCAACCAAAGGGAGGTTTATCCTACAAAAATATTTTACAGGGCAGCAGGGTTTCAGGCCCCTCTTCTGAACAAGGTGGCCACATGCCCAAGCCATACATAGTAGATCAGGCTGAGAAAACCCCAGCTTTAAATCTAGATTCTTCAGGACTCGATGATTTCGTTAACTCCTATGAAACTCAGGCTCTTATCTGCCATTTCAACAGTTTCTGGCCTAAACCTCTGGATCTGTTTCACTGGATATTCACCAGTTGGACCATGGATTGTGACATCGACCTATGTTCAAAGGGGTTTTTCATAGTAAAATTTTCATCCCAGGAAGCCAGAGATACAGTAATCAGAGAGGGACCATGGTTTTGGGGAACAACGGGCTGTTTATGACCCCATGGTTCCCAGATTTTGATCCAAATAAAATGACTGTAACTAAAATGCCGGTATGGGTCAGACTATATAACCTCCCTCTTCATTTCTGGAATGATCATGTGCTGGAAGGTATTGGAAACAACATAGGGAAATATATTAAAACAGATTTGGAAAGAATCGATGAAAGAATCTACACCTTTGCACATATCTGTGTGGAAGTAGATCTAAGTAAAGGGTTGCCGGATAATATAACGCTGATCTACAAACAACAAAACTGGTTACAGGTACTAGATTATGAAAACACAGCCTTCAGATGCAGGATATGCAGGCAGACAGGACATTTACAAAGCACATGTCCAGCAGTAAAAAATAAAAAGAAACAGAAAGGGAAACAGAAGAAAGGCTGGCAATTTTCACCCCCAGATTCAGAGGACGAAGAATCAGAAGCAGTAGAGGAAGAGATCCCAGCAGAGAAGACTGCGGTATCTCAAGAAATGGAAAATCAGAAGGGATCTTCATCAGATAAAAAGGAAGTTCAGACAGGCATGGATCCCGGTCTTGGAAGCCTCAAACGGCAGCACCACTCTGATAGTTCAGATTCAGACAAAGAACCTGGCATCCAGAATTCAGAAACACAAATAGTCATAGTTTCGACCGAACCCACTCCTGGTGAGTGGCGTAAAGTCGAAAAGAAAAAAGGGAGGAAATCCTGATGTGGGCCTGTTTTTCCCTTCTCTTTCCTCTTTTTCTCTCTTCTACTTCTTTCTCTTATCTCTCTTTGTGCACGTTAGTCCTCTAACGCTGCGTTATATGTGTAAAGCTCGTTGAGCCCAGATTGGCGTCTTGAGCTGAGTTTTATTCGATTAAGCTGGTGTAACTTTTTTTATTACATTATTAATAAAAAGTTACCGTTTTTTTCTCTGGAAAAAAAAGTGAACCAACGTGTACACGCGACTATTATTAAAGCAACCAGCGTATATGCAGAGAACTTTTGATTTACCCAATTTATCATGCATTTAACTTTAAATAGTATGTCAGATATTAATTAGATAGTGCAGTAAAAGCATAATAAAGCATTACACATAAGCATCACACATGAACACCAAGATATAAGGTGGAAACCCAATGTGGGTAAAAACCACTGGCTGTTATCGTCTCTGTCTTATTTTAATAATAAGAAAAATATTTTTACAATTTTGTACTAGTGCAGACTTATACCAGTATGTAGGCTTCTACCTGTAGAAGGCTGCAACCTTCTCTCATTTTCCAGTTACTACTGGAAGGGAGCTACAACCCCTAGGTCTTGTACTAGCCAATATGTTTGCTGGTATGTAGGCATCGACCTATAGAAAGCTACGACCTTCTCTGATCAGGGGCTCGTGTCCCAAGTGTCGAAAAATGCTCAAAATTGAAAGTGCTCAGAATTGGCATGAACCTAAACTACTGGATAGATTTCATCCTCCCAATTCCGGCGCTGCAAACGGTTCGAAAAACGGTCGCCGTATGTGAAATTTATGGCAAAACCAAAATCACCCAATGACCCTTAATTTTTGAATTTTCAAAAAAAATTAAAAAAAAAGAATATTCCACGGAATATTCCTTAGAATATTCCATGGAATATTCTGTTGGAACGGACCAATCAGAGGCTTCCACGTGGCAAGCCCGGAGACTGCCACATGGCCCCAAGTTGACGTAAGCAAGGTTGGGCACGTATGTTTAAAATTTGTTAGAGGGGTGGTGATTCGAACACCTGACCTTCATTGCACCATTCAAACACGTTACCGTTAGAGCACGGAAGGTAGAGTTGTTAATGGGCTGGTGAAAAGTTGTTTTAAAATTTAAATTTGAATGGGCGGGAAAATTTGGAGGGCTAGCCCTCCCATGCCATATGACCATGCCCCAAGAACCATGGGCTAGCAACTAACCACCGTGCATGCAATCCGAGGAAAACCGCCAAGCTCGTCCAACCGGTCACATGCGAAATTTTAGCCGGCGGTTAAGGCGAATTTGGCGGGATTTTTGGCAGTGGCACCAAATTTGGCGGTCCCGCCATAATTGGCAGAGCTCCACTAAAGTTAGCTGGAGTCATTTTAGGGGAAACTGGTAGTTATCATTAAATGGCCATAACTTTGGCTATGATAGGCGGTTTTTTGGACGATTTTTTTTAATTTTTATTTTGGGTATTTTGGATGTTCTGAAGCCATTGGTATAGGTCTTTCAGCCATCAGAGGTCATTTGCACAGGTTTTGGAGCCGTGGAAGTTCTAGGAGCCACCAGGGCCCAGTATTGTGAGAACTATTTCAGGTTGCAGGTATCCATTGGAGGTGAACCAGCAGTCAATCCTGAAGGATTCATGTGTTATGAATCTGATTTTACAGTCTATTTCACCTATAGAGACTTCTATTCAACTGTAAATTCATTTTGAGCATTTAATTAAAATGAGGACTGACCCATTTGGGAGCCTTGGACCCAGTAGACGTAGCCCAGGAGGGGTGAACTGCTTCATCAACTTCTTTTGCATCTGTGGTTGATTTATTTTTTAGAACAAATTCTTTTTAATGTGTTAAACAATAAAAGGAAATATTTCTGCTATGCTTGAATGGATCATGAACAGCTGAAAACTTCATTTGT